>PKMM01026164.1:1904619-2023976 GCA_002933915.1 Eutrema heterophyllum | reverse complement strand
GCTTCCGGCGATTGAGAGTAAAAGCTTACCGAACGGCGACGAAAAGCTTCTGGCGATGATAAATCTCTGGCGATGGCAACGATTCCGGCGAATCAGAGGATCGTCGGCTATTGTCGGCGTTGGCATCTCTTTTTTTTCAGAAATCTGTTTTTTCGTTAGGGTTGTCGATGATTGATTTTAGATAATAGAGGTTAGTTAAGTCTTTTTCCCTTTTAATGAATGCTAGTTTTGGGATTTTCACCCTTGGGTGCTAAATTATTGAACTTCAAGTTTTTTTGTGCTATTTTATAGAATTGCCCAAAAAAAAAATCAATACATTCTATTGTCCCACATCAACAATTGAGAGTGGAAGAAGTTAAAAAAATATCTATAAATAGTTATTATAAACATGTTCACTAAAATAGTTTGTAAGTAGGCTTTCATATAGCCCAAAACTTGCAAAACTATTATTACTAAAAATTTATTCAGCGGTTAATCGGCCACCTATCGGTTTAATAACCGACTAAAGATGGTCCGATTTTGTTAGCTGATTATGCCTTAGCCGGGGCCGAAGCTTTCCGCCTAGCGATTATTTGGCCGATTACTCGGCTATATGGGCGCTTTTTGAACATAGCTTGAGTTTTCTCTGTTTCTGCATACACTTGCTTCACTACAAGAAAACATGGTCTTTTCCGACGGAAATTCCGACGGCCATAATTCCGTCAGAAATTTTCGATGGGAATTGGATGAAAGTAACATCCGTCGGAAAAAGGACCCGTCGGAAATCCGTCGGAAATTTCCGACAGATTTTCGACGCCAATGATCCATCGGAAAAGAACCGACGGAGTTTCGACATATGATGTAGCCATTTGACGTTGCCGACGGATTTCCGACGACGACCATCCGTCGGACACATTCCGACGGATTTCCGACGGATTGTAGCCGTTTGAAATAATATATACGTTACATAGCCGTTTGAATATAGCCGTTAAATCCGTCGGAAAACGCATACAATTTCCTTATAAAAACGTATCCACCCTCTCATTTACAATCACAAAAAAACCTCTCATCTACAATTCCATACAAAATGTCTTCTTTGGATCCTTATAATTATTTTCGATCATGGATGGACAAGCCTCAACAAATTCCGGACTCGGGCCTAGTTACAGAAGAATTCAGAGAAGGTCTGCAGGAATTCATGGTATTTGCGGCTAAGCAGAAGAAAGCGATAAAAACCGGTAAAATCTATTGTCCTTGTACGAATTGTCGGAATCGTAAATTAATCGTGATAGATGAAGTATGGTCACGCCTTTATTGTCATGGGTTTGTGCCGGTGATAAGCTCAAAAGTAATACCCTATAGTACTAAAGCTTTGTCATTGCAGTACTTAGGGGTCGAACCAGAAAGACTCAAAAAAATCACACAATAGGTCAATTAGTTTCGAATTAAGCTAAGCAATTCAGTTGAAACAGAAAGCAATAAACAATAAAAGAGTTGATTAAATTCGATGAAGAGAATATAGGCCCATGGTGTTTCTTAGGAAATCAGAGAATGCAGATAACCAATCAGTCAGGATTCAGGTTATGCACGGTTCTTGAACTCAAATCACTAAGCTATAATTAACCAACTGTCGTTGCGAGAATTATCTAAATCTAAATCCCAAATCCTAAAGATCTAAACCAGCTTTAAAGTTCAGGTTTCATATGTTCACAAAACAACTAAACCAAATCTCTTTGCGGATAGCTATTTTGTTCACCCTAAGTTCTGTCAGATTATCAATTGCACTGTCGTGCCTAATCGATTAACCTAAGATATAAGTTCCAGATTCGTCAACCTAAAATTACCTTTGAGAACAACCTAAGGTGAAGAACTAATTCATATTATGAACCTTAACCAACTAATTAACCTAACATTCAAAGAGATCCTTTATTGAGAACCCTAAACCTAACAGGAGATCTACTCAGACATGGAGATTGAAACAATAAACATGATTGAATAAATCTCTGAATAAATAATAAAGAAGAGAGTAACAAAAGGGTTCGAAATCTTCTCTCGGACGAACAGAGTTTCAGACTTGTCTCCCTCAGAGAGCTCTCTCACAAAAACCAGAGTAAAATAAAGCTTAGCCAACAAAAGTGGCTGAAAAACCTAATTATAATGCTAAAACACGTTATGGGGCTTCTTGTAATAATTAAAGACTTCTGGACCAAGGTGCAAACTCTCTAGACTTGTAAAAAGTTGTGTTTCCTGTTTTCCTACAGTCGGTATCGACCGACACCATTAGTGGTATCGATCGACACACTGCTTCTTCTGCTCGCCAGACTGGACTGTCTTCACGAAAACTGGCATAACTTTTGATCGCACCGTTGAAATGGCCTCAAACCACTTCCAAATGAAAGCTAATCCATTGATATGTCTTGTATTAAAATTTGAGCTCAATCCATCGGTGGAAAGTTCTTCAACGAATGCCAAACTTCTGACATCTCTGCATGATTCTACATCTCCATATGCTCATTTTCACCCAAAACGGCTTATTTCTCCCAAAGTCACCTAAAACCTGAAAAGACTCAAAAAGACTCCAAAAATACTAGAACGACTCTATAAATAAGACATATATCATGGTTACAAACGGGAAAAACCATGATATATCAGCCGGGTTACAAGATTTGGTATTATCATGGAGAAAATTATACAATCGTTGATAATTATGCTAGTACTAGTGAACAGTAGATTGGGGATAGCGCTAGCTTAGAAGAACCTGCAATGGAAGTAGAAAGTATTGTAGGTCATGTTCAGATGGTGAACGATGCATTCCGTGAAAGTATGCCATCGGTTGCTGAGTATGAAGATAGAGGGGAAGAACCTAACGCAGAAGCTCGGAAGTTCTTTGATATGTTAGACGCTGCTAAAAATTCTTTATATGATGGGTGTAGAGGTGGACATTCCCCTTTATCAGCTGCAACTAGGATGATGGGTATAAAGACGGATTTCAATTTGAGTGAGGAGTGCGTGGATGCAATCGCTGATTTTGGGAAAGACATTTTGCCAGAAGATAATCTTGCACCGGCATCATACTATGAGATACATAAACTTGTTGCTGGGCTAGGATTGCTGTATCAGATGATAGATGTATGCATCGACAACTGTATGATATACTGGAGAGAGGACGCAGGCCGTTCGACATGTCATTTTTGTCGCAAACCTCGGTATAAGGAAACAAGTGGAAGAGTGTCAGTGCCATATAAACGGATGTGGTATTTGCCGTTAACAGAGAGATTGAAGAGGTTATATCAGTCCGAGCGCACAACGGGAGCAATGAGATGGCATGTAGAGTATACAACGGATGGAGAAATTGCTCATCCCTTAAACGCAAGAGCATGGAAACATTTTCAATCAATGTATCCTAGTTTTGCGTATGAGGCGAGGAACGTATACCTTGGATTATGTACTGATGGTTTCAACCCTTTTGGGAAGCACGGTAGACAATATTCATTGTGGCCAGTAATTGTAACACCTTACAATTTGCCGCCATCTTTGTGCATGAGACGAGAGTTCTTGTTCCTTAGCATTCTCGTTCCTAGACCAGAGCATCCGAAGAGAGCACTCGATGTGTTTTTGCAGCCATTGATTTATGAGCTGCAAATGTTATGGGAGCATGGAATTGAGGCGTTTGATGTTTCTTGTCAGCAAAATTTCGTCATGCGGTCGGTACCTATGTGGACCATTAGCGATTTTCTAGCATATGGCATGTTATCAGGATGGACAATGCACGGAAGGTTATCGTGCCCGTACTGTCAAGATAACACAGATGCGTTCCAATTGAAGCACGGACGCAAAACGTCTTAGTTTGATTGTCATAGGCGATTCCTACCAAGATATCATCCTTATCGTCGGAGCACCACATTGTTTAGGAAGAACCGGAAAGTAAGTGATGGTCCACCTCCTGAGTTAGATGGACAATATTTGTTGACTCAGTTCAGAGATTTTGGTGCAGATAGTACCGTTGATTGTGGTGGTAACGGGCATCATCCTGTTGATGGTTGTGGGAACTTACATAATTGGCACAAGAGGAGTATTTTCTAGGATTTGCCTTATTGGAAGGACCATCTTTTGAGGCATAATCTGGATGTCATGCACATTGAAAAGATTTTTTTTGACAACATTATGAACACAGTTCTCAATGTCCAAGGGAAGACGAAAGACAATCTGAAGTTTAGATTGGACTTGCCAGACATTTGTTCTCGGAGAGCACTACATGTGACAGAGAACGGGAAGCCTCCGGTCCCGGCTTTTTGGTTGGATGAACGTTCAAAGACCGAGTTTTTTTACTGGATTGCCGATAGTGTTAGATTCCCGGACGGATACGCATCTAACCTTCGGAAATGCGTTGATCATGGAGAAGAGAAGTTTACTGGGATGAAGAGTCATGATTTCCATGTGGTGATGCAGCGCCTTCTTCCATTTGCCTTTGCATATCTTCTACCAAGTAATGTCCACGAAGCAATTGTATGTATACAATCATTAAATTATTTTTTAAATACTTTACACAATACTTTAGTATTAATTTATTTATTCATTTGTTATGCATATTATGCAGTGATTGGTGCCTTTTTCGAGATATATGTTTGCGGTCTCTTACATCAGACGGTATCCGCAACCTTGCGAATAATATACCCGTAATCCTTTGCAATTTGGAGAAGATATTTCCGCCTTCCTTCTTTGATGTGATGGAACATCTAACAATTCATCTCCCTCGAGAAGCAGAGGTTGGGGGCCCGGTTCAGTACCGTTGGATGTATCCTTTCGAACGGTTTATGTTTCATCTAAAGAAGAAGGTAAAAAATTTGAGCAAAGTGGAGGGTTCTATTGTCGCATAGAGCATCAATGAAGAAACCTCACATTTTGCCGAGTTCTACTTTCCATCACAAGTCAAAACGAAGAGTCGTATACCAGCTCGACATTATGATGGAGGCGTACTACCTTTCTATATGGTCGATGTTCCTCATATATTCTTAGAGATTGGACGACTTAGTGGAAAAGACAAGAAGAGGAGACTTTCCGCACAGGAGCGGGATCATTTGCATATATATATATATTCTCACAAACTGCGATGGAATTGAAGAATATGAGAGGTATTATATTGAACAAAATTATTAATTACTTATTGGATCATTGATTATATATATGTTAACGTGATTATCGCTTCAATCTCACATGATGTATATGGCATATCAACGTTTTGCATTTCCGAACAAAACAAAGGACGAGCTAATGGAGCTCAAACAGGAAGAGTTCGGACGTTGGTTAAAAGATTATGTAAGTGTTTTAATTGCCTTGTTTTTAACTATCATATATAATGAATGATTTATTTTACTCATTTTAGATTTTATTCGTGCAGGTCACGACAGAGAAGGCTAACGGACAAATATTTCCCACGTGGTTAGAAGAAATTGTGCTTTTAAGATTCTTCGGGATGATAGGAGTGCGACAACTTCAGATTACGGTGTATCTACTCAGTCCGATGATCTTTTATACTATGGTGTTGTACGTGAGATTTTTGATGTTCAGTACCCGGGAATGCTCGGTTTGAGATGCGTTGCATTTTTATGCGACTGGAACAACCCATTAATAGGAAGCGGTGTGCGACACGACCAATTTGGTGTTACATCATTACATAGCAGAAGGCGACTCCAGAAATACAAGCCTTTCGTACTTGCTTCACAAGCAGACCAGGTTTGTTTTTTTCTTTTACGTTAATTTTCAATTTAGTATTTTTGCATTTCCGTGGTTAAATTTTGATATGACTTTATTACATGGTCTAGGTATGTTATATTCCCTATCATCGGGTGAAAAACAAGCAAGACCCGTGGGTTACAGTCACATCGATAAACCCGAGAGGTAGGGTTCATGGGATGTCCGATCATGAACCCCTCCAACAAAGCTCCGTAGGTTTGGGTTCAATCGAGCATTCCCTAGAGGTCGACCTTGTTGTTGATTTCACCATACATGCAGACGATCGGGTATTTGATGATTCAGAGGAATAATTAGACAAATTTGGGGAAACTTCCGATTTAGGAGAATCATATTACTCATCATCGGATTCAGAGTAGTTTTATAAACTTTGCATTGTAAAATATGTGTAATGTACTTGTACTTAAACATTTGATATACTTAAGTGTAATAGTTATGTGTAATGTACTTGTACTTAAACATTTGATATACTTAAGTGTAATAATCCATTTCGAAATTTTTTTAAAAATGCTAAGTATAAATCCGTCGGAAATTTCTAACGGATTTCCGACGGATATAGTTTTAGCCGAAGGTTCAGACAGTCCAGACAGACCGAAACCAGTTTTAGCCGAAGGAAGTATACATCCGTCGGAAATCCGTCGGAAATTTCTGACGTATGCATACTTAGCATTTTTGGGTTTTTATTAAGCATGTTTACCTCGATTACATCATGTTTTACCCCTCATATCCGTCGGAATTTTTCGACGGATTTCCGACGGCTGTT
Source organism: Eutrema heterophyllum (assembly GCA_002933915.1). Taxonomy (NCBI): domain Eukaryota; kingdom Viridiplantae; phylum Streptophyta; class Magnoliopsida; order Brassicales; family Brassicaceae; genus Eutrema; species Eutrema heterophyllum. The sequence continues at coordinate 2,017,483 of PKMM01026164.1, read as the reverse complement.
CAAAAATGTGGTTTAGGGTATAGGGTATAGGTTTTTTTTTTTAGAAAATGGTTACAAACACTTGTATGATGTATATACAATAGTTTGAACTTGTCATATTTCAAAATAAATGTGTTATATAGAATTTAGAAAATTTGATGGAAGTGTTTATATAAGGTATAGTATAAGATATAGTTGATTTATGTTAAATGTATAGGTTTTGATGTTGTATAAGTTATACACTCATGCAAAGTCTTTAACAATGGTGAATTTCTTATTTTTTTAATGAAACATATACATTAGGGGTCCTTAAATCATATAAACCCTAAACCCCAAATATACCCTAAATCCGTCGGAAATCCGTCAGAAATTTCTGACGGATTTCCGACGGATCTTGGACTTATGACGCGTGTCTGTTGACTGGCCAATAGCAACACATGTAGGGAATATACCGTATATTCCCACATCCGTCGGAAATCCATCGGAAATTTCCGACGGATTTCCGACGGGCTTTGGTTTTTTCGAGACCGCAGGAAACTGAACCGCCTAAATGAAAAAAATGAAATTCCAACGGATTTCCGACGGATATGGCCGTCGGAAATCCGAATATATCCGCGAAACGGTCTGTTTCTCTTCCATTTTTCTCTTTTCTCTCTCTTTCTTCTTACGATTTCTCTTTTCTCTCTCTCATGTTCTTCCGAAAAAACGTTTTTGTATATTTTTTGGGTTTTAGAAAATTATAATTGAATTTTTCAGAATTTATTACTAATTAAAACCGTTTTTGTAATTTATAATTTTAGATTTAGTAATTTATAAGTTTGTAAAAACGTTTTTGTATAAATATTATTAGAATTATATGATAAAACGTTTTTATAAAATCTTTTTGTATAATTATATAAAAACGTTTTTAATTTTTTTTGAAATTTTATGAAATTTTAGGAATTTTTTGAGAATTTTTGAAATTTTTTTGAATTTTAGGGAATCTTTGAAAATTTTAGGAATTTTTTGGGAATTTTTGAAACATTTAAGAATTTTTTTAATTTTTGGAAATTTTCAGGAATTTTGAAATTTTCGGGAATTTTGAAATTTTCGGCAAATTTGTATTTTTCGGGACATTAGAAATTTTCGAGATATTCTAAATTTTCGGGAATTTTTATTTTTCTTCAATTTGCGGATATTTTTTTTAATTTTCGTAAGTACTAACGATTTTATTGTTTTTCCCGCATGAATAACGAGGATGCACTACAGTTGGGCGGCGGCTCCCAAGGCCGCCGTTTTCGGGGTTTTTGGGCTACGCCTCCTGGCGAATCGAGCTCGGGAACTCAAATTCCGGAGTCCCAGCAATCCGCGACTCGGAGCCGGTTAGCATCGAGGACCTAGTCCAACAGCCCAACCGGAGCCATTGCATCCGTCTCGACCCGAAGTTTGAAGACGGGACTTGGTAAGTGAAATTTTGATTGTTATTTCAATTTTTTAAGATTTTGAATCTAATTAAACGGACTTAATTCTTTTTTTAATTGTTTTCAGGTTTAAGTTGTCGTCTGAGATCACAAAGACGATCTTACGGATACTCCACAACATGTTGGACAAACTGTACGAGAAGTACTCGGACATGCCGAAAGACGAGAAGGACTTGTGGCACCGGAGTTTCACGGTAAGTAAATTTTCGATTTGTATTCTTTTTTAGTTTATTTTGTCAATTTTAATTTTGAATACTAACATTATGATTTTTTTAAAATGTAGCAAGATTTCACGTGGCACCATTCCCTTACGAGGGAAGTAATTGCCCAATTCGACAGGTATGCTGCGCTTTCGTACTCGAACCACATGTATGAGTGGAAGCATAAGTGGAAGCACAGCAAGGACAAGCCGAAGGATCTCGACGACGACGTCTAGAAGGGTTTCTGCGATTATTGGAGCAAGCCGAAGACGAAGAAGCTATCCGAAACAAACACGAAGAACCGGAAGAGCGAACGAGGAGGGAAGGGGATGTACATTCACAACGGCGGGGCAAAGACCGTCGAATGGGATGCAATGGAAATGGTAAGTCTAATTTCAATTTTTAATTATTATTTTCGTTTTTATTATTATTTACTTAACAACATTTTACAGGCGAAAAGAGACGGCGTAGCTCCCGACTACCTTAGAGTGATCGAGCAGAGGCACACCAACAATAAAACTGGTGTGATCCAGGATCCCGACATGCGTGACCTCGTTGAGAGGTACAAGAAGAAGAAGGTGGATCGGGAACGAGAAGTTGGACTCTCGCAGCTCACTCTCGAGGGGTCGTCGTCCTCGAACTAGTTACCCCGGGAAGAGATCAACGACATTGTCCTCAATGTAAGTTTCTAATTGTTTTCAATTATTATTTTTTTGCAAAATTTCATTACTAACATTATTTTGATGTTTTATTTTCATAGGAAACTCGGAAAGTCAAAGGGCGATTCACTGGGTTAGGCGGACTTCCGACCCAGGAATCATCTTCTTCCATTCCTCGGTTTCCTTCGGGGTACAATGATGATCGAGAGGCTCACCCAAACGATGAAAGAACGTGACCTGGAGGTCGAGGAGCTAAAGTCCGCACACACCTCAACCCAGACCCAGCTCACCTGAACCCAAACCCAGCTCACCTCTTTGCAGAAGATCATGGAGGGCGCCTTTCCTCATCTCTTTCCACCCGGCGATCCCGACAACTCTCCGACCGTTTGAAAACTTTTTTTTTTTTTTGAACATTAAAATATTTTGTTTAATGAATTATTTTTTTTATGATAATGAATTTTAATTAATAAATTTCTTTTTTTTAAAATAATTTCATTTAATTATTTATTTATTATAATTTATAAATAAGAATTAATTGAATAAAATCACAAAAAAAAAAAAATTCAAATTGAATTTCCGTCGGAACTAAAGGCCGTCGGAATCCCGTCGGTAAAATTTCCGACGGCTTTCCGACCAATTTCCGACGTTTACTTCCGATCAAAAAGCCGTCGGAATCCCGTCGGAAATATATCCGACGGGTTTCCAACGGTGTTCCGACGTTTTGTTCCGACCTAACATCCGTCGGAAACATCGCTGTCGGTAATCCGTTGGAATATTCTGACCCTTTTCCGGCGACCAAGTTCCGTCAGAATAGTCCGACGGATTTCCGACGGATATTAATTTCCGACGAACTGGAACCGACGGACAATATCCGTCGGAAAATCGTTTTCCGACGGAAACGGCCGTCGGAAATCGCCCGTATTCTTGTAGTGCTTGAAACACTTCAGGTTTAACCTTAGAGTTCTACTGCAAGAGCACATCTAATCGAAATAATAATCTAGGGATCAAATCCACAAGGATCAAGTGTAACACTACGAAAATGCAGAAAAAGTAAGTCTAAAAAGAATGACTGATGTTTGTGGTTTTGTAACTTCTAAAACTAAAAATGACAACTAAAGACGGTGTAAATTCAAATAAGAAAAAGTTCTAGGCCTAGGGTCAATTTGCAGAAAACATGAATAAGAAATGAAATTGTTCGGATAGAGAATTGATTAAGAATCGTTATATAACTCAAAGCAATAATTAGATTAACCTTTTCCCAAAGTATTAACTCCTATGCTTAGATCTATGAAAACAAACTCTCGTTGAATTCAAAAGTTCTAAGTAGGCTAAAAGGCCAATTCTTACTCGGATTATTCCAAATGGTGCGGATTCGTATCTGACAAATTCAATTGTCCAATCTCATATCATACTCTTCAAAATTAGATATTTCATACCTGGACATTGACCAACTTCCTGTTAGTCAACCATGTAACACCGTTAATGATAAAACAACGTCGTTTCGAGCCAAATTTTTTTTAAAAAAATGGGCTCAAAACGACATTGTTTTGAGAATTTGAAACCCTAAGAGCAAACTAGTGACGCTTCTTCTTCCTTCGATCCATCTAATTCTTTCTTTTTTTAAAATTAATGTTATATTATATTGTCTCAAACCGGGAATAGAAACTGGTTACAAACAACTGAACCGGAGCAAATTGAACCGAACTGAAATTGAAAACCCTAATTGAAAGCAAAAGAAATCCATCGAGAATTGAGAGAGTGTTGATCGTTATCTTCCGCCGTCAACCAACTTCACCGGCATCTACAAGGAGGAGCTTTGCGGCCGCTGCCTATTCGTCGCCGACCAACCGGAGAGCACCCCAGCCGCCAGGTCTGAACCGGCGAGCGTCCTGATCCCAGCAACTTTCCTTCCGATGAGTCGAAATCCGTGAGAAGAATAATCTCGACAAATAACCGGAAGAAACCACCGCAAAAACGGGAAGAGATCCAAGGAACACCGAACGGAAATCCGATAACCCTCAACAAGACACCAATTTGCATATTCCATCAGCCAAAACCTCGATCCGGCGAAGGGAGACAAAACAAACCGACGCAAAGGATGTTCGATTCGGCGATTGAGAGAGTTAGAGAGATTGAATATAGGTCACAAGGAATCGACGCAGAGGATGTTCGGTTCTCCTTCGTCGTGAACTTTCCTCCTGGGTTTAAGATCAGAAAGTATTTCCGAATCGCTGTTTGGAAATGGCTCAGACTCTCTTATTGGTCACCGTATGGCCCAATATTTTGGGTTATGATTTGAGATCGTTGAAAGCGCAGAAGAGATTGGAGAAGAGAGATGTTGCTTGCATCCACGAATTGCTATCTTTGACTGTGGAGAAGAAGATCACGCTTGCGAGGATCGCTCATTTCAGGAATGTAATGAATTTGCCTAAGAAGTTGAAAGAGTTTCTTCTTCTATGGCGGAAAACCGAAGCAACATCAAGAGGAGACTAGCTGAGCTTGTGTTGATGAGCCCTAGAAAGGCAGGGGTTAATGCAGAGCTTGTTAGTTACAGAAATGGATTGGACGATGAAGATGAAATCAAATGAGATAACCAGATTTGAGTGGGTAATTACGTTCGATTGCAGAAAACCGAAGCAATATTTGTTTAGTTTTTTTTTCAAACCCACATTCTCAAAACGACGTCGTTTTGAGCCCATTTTTTTTAAAAAAAAATTTCGGTTCAAAACGACGTCGTTTTGAGCCCATTTTTTTAAAAAAAAATTCCGGTTCAAAACGTCGTTTTATCATTAACGGTGTTACGGGGTTGACTAACAGAGAGTTGGTCAATGTTTGTTTTAGCCAAAAAAGAATAGTCCAAGTATGAATTATCCAATTTTAAAAAATTTGGGTATGAAATTGGACATTTAAATTTGTCATGTACGAATCCGCACAATTTAGAGTAATCCCGGTAGGTATTGGCCTTTTTCTCCTTCTAAGCATGCATTCTAGTCTGATTTGATAAGTTCACAAAACACCTAAACATCAACTCTCGTTGGCTAAGGATGTTTTGTCCATCTAGGTTTTTTCGGACATTTAAACAAACACTCTCAGAGCGTTAAACATCCTAAGATCATGAACTAAGTGATCAATCTAGTTCAATCACTAATAACAACCTAGATGGAGAATCCAATAGATAACTCCCTGATCTAATCAATCCTAACTATTGATTCATAAAGTCTTTTGAAATCCTAAATCTAACTACTCGCTCATAGATGCAGAGAAAGAACAGAGAGATGCAAAGAATTGCACAATAAGATTAGAAATTGAAAACATGGTTCATAAATCTTCTCAGAGTATGCGAAGTCAGAGATTCTTCTCCCCAAAACTTACAAAGAACAATGCCAAAAGTCTGAATGAAAAAAAGCATAGCCTCCACAATGGCTAAGAAATAGAATAAATAGGTCTAAAACAAGTTTTTCCTGAAGTCTCAAGCGAAACCAGTCCAAAATAAGTAAAACTGAAATTTTCTTTTCTTATGCGTCGCTAAACCGTGCGATATATGAAAGGATTGTCAATCCTTATTTCGATCGATCGTTCGAATTGCTTCATGGTCGATCTTCACGAAATCGATCGATCAAATAAGCTCATGTCTTCGTCTCAGAAAAGGATCGATCGATCTATTGGTGGGATTGGTCGATAGGATCTCTAAGTGGCCACTTCTAGCTCGTTTTAAGTCCAATTCTTACACTCGACGTCTAAGACCCAATCCAAAGGTGTTTCAATATGAAAAGACACAAAAAACACCGAAAATACTCAAAAAACACTTGAAAACATAGGTTAGAGGGCGTTAAAAACGCAACACATTAACTCCCCAGACTTTAGTCTTTTGTTTACCCTCAAGCAAACATAAAACCAAAAAAAGGGATGAAGTTTGAAAACACGGGAACTCTCAAATCTTCAAAAAACTGACAATGAGCAACGACCTGCAAACCAATCCCCTCAGAACCCAAACATCACTTTCTCATTATAGTCCAATGACTTTCAAAATCCTGGTCCGTAGAACTTCAACCTACAGAAATCGTGCATTCACGTTAGTTAACTCTCAACATTCATTTAGGATCGGTGTGAGCTTCTCATCAAAGGTTTTCCACCAGGAAACGGTCTTGGCAAGTAATGGTTGATTTAAGGGTGGAGCTTAAGGTGTTTTTGGTTCCCAGGTGCCCCAGAGGATGCAAAACATTATACAAAACCGCAAGAGAGAATGAGTCACTTAATGTTTCATAACTTCCCTAATAATTATCCACCAAAAGATTTCGCACTAACAAACCACACAAGCAACCACTGTGAATTCCTAGGAAAGTTTCTAGCACTAAGACACTTTACCACGTTTTTACTCCACTTTCCGTTTAATTTTCTTTTTGAATGCAAAAACGGGTGAAGCCTTCGAATTACAACCAAGTATTTCATTCGTAACATATATCTGCCTAGAAAAATCATTCATGTCATTCTCACGTGTTCATTACTCATCCAAACCATTCGAGATAACACACATGCACAAAAATGATTTCGCAATCTATTGGATTCCATAGGCTCCCATAACCAAACACAATTGAGATGTCTATTCCTTAAAGTACCACCATCGAACACATATGAGAATTTCTAAACCACCTACATTCTAGCAACCAACCCTAAGTACTAAGGAAGTTACGCAATCCTTTTTCTCTCCAACGTTCTTACACATGTATGCACATATGACAATGAAAGTTCAAATGCATGAAATATAGAAAGGAGGTGAGGTGAGGGTGTGGTACCAAACTAAAGATGAGTCTGGCCATTCAGGATTAGCATAAAGTGCTAAAGGATGAAAGAAAATCTTGAATGTCTTGATCCGTTTCCCAATATCGAACCCTTGATATAAAAATGATATTCAAATTAGCGTCCAAGTTCAATAGAGTAAACTCCTTATCCAACAAAATTTCATTCAACTGAAGTTTTCCGGGGGAAGAATATGGTCACTGGGTTTCCAAGTATTATCCGACCCGATCAAGCTCTGCGAGAAATGGTGAGTAGTTCACTAGTCAAAAGTACCTAAGTGGTTACATGCCATCAAAAGATGTTGTGATTTCATCATAATCATAAGTTTTGATTCAATAAAACATAAACTGACTCAAGAAAACATCAAAATGACTCAAAAGAAAACAAAAAAAAGACTTCCTCCTTAGTCTTGGTCATGAAGTCACCATTGCTTATTGCGTTCAAAGAGTTCTTAAAGTCTCAATCGACTCCATCGTAGAAAATATTCAGCATTTGCTCATCTGAATAACCATGATGAGGACACTCCCGCAGATATTCCCTGAATCACTCCCAAGCCTCGTTTTAAGCTTCACCAAGTGGAACTGAGTGATCTTGATCCTGAGAGAGATTGTCTTAGCTTTGGTGTAGAAGTGATCAAGGAAGATTTATTTGGTTGCTTCCCATGTGGTCAATGAACCAAGTGTTATTGATTTAAGCCACCTCAGAGCTCTGTTACTCAAAGAGAATGAGAAGAGCTTGCACTCAATAGTCTGCATGGACTCCATTAGCACTTGTCGTACTGCAAATCTTCTCAAATGTCTAATATGGTCCATGGGATTATATGTAGCTTTCACATTGAACAAATGCTGCTTGGCAAGAGAGATGATCTGAGGTTTGATCTCAAAGTTCTGCCTCTGAATAGGCGGTGTGCGAATAGCAGCCATGTCTTTGATAGAACGCATGAGGAGTGTCGACAGCACTAATTTCTTGGGGTGGAGGAGGTAGTTGAACATTCCTCTGGAGTGGTGCATGCTGGTTCGCAGCATTTCGAGCTTACACTTGTCTATGTTGAGCTCCAACAGCTTGTCTCTGAAGCTCCTCAACTTGTCTCTGAAGCTCTTCAACTTGTGTCTGAAGCTCCTCAGCTTGTCTCTGAAGCTACTTAGCTTGTCTCTCTAAGCTTCAGCGGCAGCAGGATCGATCAACAACATCATCTGGATCAACGACACCATCGCCAGCGTGAAGAGGAGGGTTTATAAGATTCCCTTCCTCATCATACTCGTTCTGATCGTCACCATCAACAGGTGGGATCACCTGGGAGTCTACGGTTCTCTGGGTGATTAGCCATTTATCTCTTTCTCATGTTGTTTTCTCGCTCTACTCGTGCTAACTCTTCGTTGTTCAACTCAAGTAGATTTCCAGAATCTTGGCTCTTGGTCATATACCCGAAACACACAATAAAAAACAAAAATAAAACTAGTTGGTAATGACAAAAGTAATTCTTAGTCTGAACTTTCGTCCAAGACTCAAATGCAAGGTAATTGGTCCCCGGCAACGGCGCCAAAACTTGAAACACTACAGGTTTAACCCTATAGGTCTACTGCAAGAGCACAACTAATCGAAGTAGTAATCTATGGATCGAATCCACAAGGACCAAGTGTGACACTACGAGAATGCAGAAAGAAAGTAAATCTCAGACGAATGACTAATGTTTTTGGTTTTGTAACTTCTAAAACTAAGAATGACAACTAAAGACGGTGTAAATTCAAATGATAAAAAGCGCTAGGCCTAGAGTCAATTCGCAGGAAACATGAATAACATATAAAATTGTTCAGACAGAAAATTGATTAAAAATCGTTCTAGAAATCAAACCAATAATTAGGTTAACCTTTTCCCAGAGTATTAACCCCTATCCTTAGATCTATGAAGACTAACTCTCGTTGAATTCAAAAGTTCTAAGCATGACTTCTAATCCAATTTGATAAGTTCACAAAACACCTTAATATCAACTCTTGTTGGCTAATGATGTTTTGCCCATATAGGTTCCTTCAAACATTTAAACAAACACTTTCGGTTCGTTAAACAACATAGGATCATGAACTAAGTGATCAATCCAGTTCAAGCACTAAGAACAACCTAGATAAAGAATCCAATAGATAATTATCTGATCTAATCAATCCTAACTATTGATTCATGCAATCCCTTGAAACCATAAACCTAACTAAACGACTACTCGCTCATATTTGCAGAGAAAATACAGAGAGGTGAAAAAAATTGCATAATAAGATTAGAAATCGAAAACAGGGGTCAGAAATCTTCTCAGATTATGCGAAGTCAAAGATTCGTCTCCCCAAAGCTTACAAAGAACAATGCCAAAAGTCTGAATGAAAAATAAAGTGTAGCCTCCACAATAGCTGGAAAATTGAATAAATAGATCTAAAACACGTTTTTCCTAAACCGGTTCAAAATAAGGAAAACCGAAATTTTCTTTCCTTATGTGTCACTAAACCGGCTGGTACATGAAAGGATTGATTGATCCTTATTTTGATCGATTTGCTTCCTGGTTGATCTTCACGAAATCAATCGATCCTGGATTAGATCGATCGATCAAATAAGCTCTTGTCTTCGTCTCGGAAAATGATTGATCGATGGGATCGATCGGACTTCCAAGTGGCCACTTCTAGCTCGTTTCAAGTCCAATCCTTGCCTCGACGTCTAAGATCCAATCCAAATGAGTTTCAACATGAAAAGACTCGAAAAACACCGAAAAGACTCGAAAAACATTTGAAAACTTGAGTTAGAAGACCTTAAAAACGTAACACATCATTGTGCATGTTTGTGTGCGCGCCATGTTGCGTGTTGCAATCACATCAAACGGTCACTTGCATTCCCTTCACATGAACTTATAATAAATGATTTGAGATATGTTATCATTATTATATGCTTAGCAAGATTCTCGTTTGCAGGTTATAAAAGCCTAGGGAGGTTAAGAAACCTGGAGATTCTGGATCTCTCTTCAAATGAATGCAACAACAGCATCTTTCCCTTTCTTAATGCTGCTACATCACTTACAACTCTTTTTCTTCGGGAAAACCACTTGGATGGCCCTTTTCCTGCTAAAGGTATGTTTTTTTTTTTCCATTTGTAACTAAGTGGAAACACAGGATGGCCTTATTATTAGTGATGTCTTTGTACGTTACCTTCGATCCAATAATTATAATTATTGTTATAACTTTAAGTCTTATATTTGGTGGATTTCCTTTCAGAACTTAAAGATTTGACAAACTTGGAACTGTTGGACCTGAGTAGTAACAAATTAAATGGCTCCATACCAGTACAAGGTAGCTCAGAAATTTTAGTTGATTCAATGGCTGCATAAACCATTTTTTTAATTGATTCGTGCAATCTTTGAAACCTTGATGTTCGTAGGTAAAGGTGCTTATCTTTGTGTTGGCTTTGTCTTGTGGCAGAGTTATCTTCCCTGAGGAAGCTGAAAGCTCTGGATCTAAGTGGTAATGAATTTTCTGCATCGATGGGATATCAAGGCAAGTCTAAACATATACTTAGCTACTCCATTAAAACTGGTGGTGAATTAACCTTTAATCATGTGTATAAATTTTTTGCATTTGATTATCGTAGGGATTTGCGAAATGAGGAATATGCAAGATCTTGATCTCAGTCGAAACAAACTAGTAGGTCAGTTTCCCTTATGCTTAACTAGCTTGAGTGGACTTAGAGTTCTTGATCTCTCATCAAACCAATTGACTGGGAATGTGCCACCTGCTCTTAGTAACCTTGAATCCCTCGAGTACTTATCGTTGTTTGATAACAACTTTGAAGGCTTCTTCTCACTTGGTTCGCTTGCCAACCTCTCAGAGCTTAGGGTTTTCAAACTTATATCAAAATCCAAATCACTTCAAGTAGAGTCTGAAAGTTCTTGGAAGCCAAAATTTCAACTGAGTGTTATTGAACTACCATCTTGCAACTTGGTAAAGGTTCCTTATTTTCTCCTATACCAGAAGGATTTGAGTCACATGGATCTCTCTGACAATAATATTTCTACAAATTTTCCTTCTTGGCTATTGGCAAACAATATGAAACTCAAAGTTTTGTTTCTACAAAATAATTCATTTACGAGTTTTCAGCTACCGAAATCTGCTCATAAGCTGCTTATCCTAGATGTGTCAGCTAATGCATTCAACCATCTGCTTCCTGAGAACATTGGGTGGATACTTCCTCATTTACAGTATATGAAACTAGCTAATAACGGTTTTCAAGGAAATATGCCATCTTTTTTGGGTAACATGGAGAGGATTCAATATCTGGATATATCTCACAACAGCTTCCAAGGGAAGTTACCAAGAAGTTTTGTAATGGGTTGTTATTCCATGAAAATTTTGACGCTGTCACATAACAAACTAAGTGGAGAGGTGTTTCCGGAATCCGTCAACTTTACTGATATAAGGGAGTTGTCTATGGATAACAATCAGTTTACAGGAAAGATTGGAGAAGGTTTGCGGAGCTTGGAATACTTGTCACTGCTTGACATTGCGAACAACAATCTCACTGGACGTTATTCCAAGCTGGATTAGCGAATTTCCATCTTTATATGCACTACTGCTTTCAAACAACTCGTTGGAAGGTGGGATACCTATTTCGTTGTTCAACATAACTTATCTTCAGCTACTGGACCTCTCTGCAAACATTTTATCTGGGGGTATACCTACAATAAGTTATCAGGGGTTATTCCAGACACATTGTTAACCAATGTCTCTGTACTTGATCTGAGAAATAACAGATTGTCTGGGAATATTCCCGAGTTCACCAACACCCGAAACATCCTTACTCTTCTTCTTCGCGGGAATAATTTAACAGGCAGTATTCGTAGCCAGTTGTGTGGCCTAAGAAACATCCAACTTCTGGATCTTTCAAACAACAGATTGAGTGGATCTATACCTTTGTGTCTTAGCAATACATCATTTGTTCTTGGGAAAGAGGATCATATATTATATGATTATCGTTATGGCTTTCCCCTGGGTGGTCTTTTGTTCGTCAAAGATCCGTTCAAATCTCTTATTGTGCTAGGTCCGTTTAGTAAGTTATACTGGTCAAACTCCCAGATTAAAATTGAATTTGCAACAAAACACCGATACGATGCCTACGTGGGTGGAGTTCTCAAATTATTATTGGGAATGGATCTCTCAGAAAATGAGCTGAGTGGTGATATCCCAGCAGAGCTTGGAGGTCTTCTGGAGATACAAGCTCTCAATCTTTCTCACAACAACTTATCAGGAGTGATACCAGATAGCTTTTCAGGTCTGAAGAATGTGGAAAGTCTTGATCTTTCCTTCAACAGATTACAAGGCCGGATCCCATCAAGACTAACAGATCTGAGCAGCCTAGCTGTCTTCAATGTCTCGTTCAACAACTTATCAGAAGCCATTCCCCAGGGAAAACAGTTTAACACCTTTGATACACAAAGCTTCCTAGGTAATCCTCTGCTCTGTGGGCAACCAACCAGCAGAAGCTGTGACAGCAGTAACTTTCAAGAACTAGATAATGGAGTGAAGGACGATGAAAGCCAAATCGACATGGTATCTTTCTACTGGAGTTTTGCTGCGGCTTATGTGACCATACTTCTTGGAATATTCTCATCTCTCTCTTTTGACTCTCCTTGGAGCAGATTTTGGTTCTACGTCGTTGATGCTTTCATCCATAAGGCGAGGAATTTGTTGTCGTAAAACTACTGTCGGTGCCAAATCCATTGATGTACGTGCCCCGTCTGTTGTTGTTCTTCTTCTCAAAACCTCCTGCTTTGTTTCACATAATCTTGTGTTCTGTACCTGTCTTTGTATTAATGTAATGCCCAAACATATCTTGCATGACCTGGTTTGGTGGTTTGTTCAATGAATAATATATTAAAATACAAGAACTTGCATGAAACAAGTTCATAGTAGCTACTCCATTAAATCTGGTGGTGTTATTCTCTTAAAACACCACCATATGATTATTATAAAATACAGAGAATCCCCGTTAGTTCTCTTTCTGCTTTCATGAATTCTCTTAAATCTATACCGCTTTACAGTTTTTATTTTCATGTAACCATCTCAAGAACTTCAGTTATTACATAACCCACCATATGATTATTATCCTGCTGTAGAATACTGAAGAGCCAAAAAACGACCATATGAATCAGCAGGGCAAAAGAAAGACCAGAGAGTAACATAGGACACAGTTAAAGAGTGAGAGAAAGAAGAGAAACCACTTGTATATATCTAATCCTTCTTCAATGACTTAGCTACTGGTTTGCAAAAAGGGTTCTTCGTCTTCCTGACTTTGCTTGCAGACGGCTAGTTTCCGCATGCACGATCTCATTCACCAGATCCTTGAAGAGAAGCCTCTCCACATCCAGCACCAATCCTGAGATTTCTCCAGTGAAGTCTACCCAGTTCCCAGACCGAATCATCACATCTTCTGCAAGTATACTTTTCAGGAAGTCGTCTTCTTCCTCCAACAAGAAATTTTCTGATCTCTTTGTGGCTGGCTTTTGCAGTGTTTCTATCTCTGAGCACAGTTCTTTCAGTAGCTGTTGCGCGCTCATGGCTTTCTTAGTCATCTTAGCAGATGACTTCATCAATGGATTCGTTGTGGCTTCAACCGAAGGTAGTTTCTCCACAAGAATTTCATTAACAGTGTCAAACACAAGTTTGCGGTTGTGCTTCTCCTTGTTCAGGACCTTGCTTTCTTCTTTGTGTAACAGATGCGTAGTGCTGCTTCCCTTTGTTTGCTCAAGAACAAAGAACAGCTCTGGGTTGATCGGGTGGCCTGAAGGGTGTAATTGAAACGTTGTTAATCCTGAGCCAAGATCTCGGAGGAGGAGACCTGAGGCTAATAGAATCTCGGAGATGTATCTGTGATCGGTGTTAGGATCTGTGTTCTCACAGAGCGATGCAATGTAATCTTGGCTGGCTTCATCATGGCTAGAGTTCAGTCGTCTGAGCTTTTGAACCAAGTGCTCAACATTCTGAAGCTTCTTGCGGTTTATCTCTGGCGAAAAGCTTGATGTGGTTTCTGAGAAACTGTAAGCTGGATTCCACTGGTCCTCACAATGTTCATCACCAGAGTCATGGGCAACATTACCTATCACATGGTCAGTTCTGAGTCAGAAATGAAAGTAAACTGAACATCTAATCCTTGCATTTAGAGAAATTGTAAGAGATAAAACTTTTCCAAACTAAGCAAGCTAAAGACAGATGTAAGAGTTTAAACCCCTGGTCATAGGATCTTAATGTGACTTTGATGTTGATTCTGAAGCTGGCTTTGACTACACATGATTGGGGTGAACTGGAAATGGAAAAGACACTCCACATCTTTTGAGCCAGGTCGGTTTGTTATTTCATATAGACCGATCTGTTTGGCGTGGCCTTTTCTTGTTCTAGAAGAATTGAGTGTCAATGACTGCAAGATCGAGTGAGAAATTATCTGGCTACATATGTATATATGATTTTGGAGGTATAACATGTATAACCTTTTTTTTTCTTCTTGTGTGTGTGTCCATTAGATTTACAGAGTATCAGATATGGAGATATGGACCTAGTGAGAGTACTGCCAAGTTCGGAGGATGAAGTAAATGTTGCTTTGTCTCTATGTTAGTTCAATTTTGTTTAAGTTAAGACGTATGTTTTGTAAGACTTGTTCTAGTATGATTTATGTTCGTATGATATTTGTGTAAGACATGTTTGGATGATTAATGAAATAATAATCTGATTATAATTTCAAATATAAAAATATAAAAATCGAATTTATTATATGCTACAAAACAGGGTTCAAATATATTGGATATGAAATAGTTTATTACGGAATCGCTATAACAAAATAAATTAGAGCAAAACTGTTATGCTATTGTAGAAGCATCTATTATAGCAAGAAACACGAGTTATTAAATAATTTTTACAAAATAACGAAGTGCTGTGACAAAACAGAATAAATCATTTAAATATTGTTATGGTATAAGAATCTATCATAACATACAAAAATAGTATTATCATATGGGTGGTACCTACCATAGCTTACGATGTCCTAACATTTGTTAATTCGCTATTAAAACCTTATTATAGCACTTTTTCCGCGCTAACAATGTTCATATTTCTTGTAGTGCACATTAACGCTATGAAAGATAACCCTATTTATTTGACCAAGCGGTGATTTTTATCAACACAAAGATTCCAATCACTACATATATAAGCAGTACCGCTATTGTAGTGATTAAATCCTCATGTTGATCACCAAGTTATGTTTAGATTTCATCGTCTTGGCAAAATAAATAAAGTTACTTTTCATAGAATTAGTCGATATGAGTTCTACAATTTCATTTTTTGTATGTCGTTGATTAAGCCTATATTTTTCTTTTTTCAAAAATGATTTATAACCTCATAAACCAAGGTACGATCAAAAAAAGAATGATCCAAATGAAAAAAAAAATGTTTCTATACCATCTTGTAGTTGGGTAATTGAAAACATAAAACCTTAGTTAGGTTTAATTGTGGTTTTCTTGTTTCGCGTAACATTCTTTAATTTGATTTAATTTTTTTACAAAAGCTGTTAGTTAAATGTTAGAAATAAATAATTAACATCCATTACGTCATTTGGAGTAGAGGTAAAAGATAGAAACATCGGACATAAAAATTTATTAGATAAGTATTTGGTTCATATTTATTTATTTGCTTAATGGTTCTTACTACTACGAGGTTTGTTGATTGTTTTATTTAGAAAAATTTAGATGACATCATCAAATATGATTCCAAAGAGCTCTGAAAAGTATGAGGAAGCATTTGAAAATAATTATGGTGATGCTATCATTTTATTATATAGAATTGGATGCGTTGAACGTTAGTATGACATGTGGAATAATTCTAACTCAGCAGATTGTAACATGTGTTATTGTTAATTTAGAGTCGTAACATGTGTCAATGTAATAATCTAATATATAAAAAGTGAAGAGGGCTCTCCAGCGTCGACACGTCAACCTCACTTTTCTCAGCCAAGTCAGCTTTATTTTACACGGCAACATCAAACAAAACAAGCATTTAGTTCAATTTAAAAAAAACACACCCCCTCCCCCCATCGATGCTCAAATACTATCCAAACTACGCATGTATTTACTCCCAAATTCTTCGCCCATCTTACCTTAGCTGGTTCATATGACAAATCCCATAGTCCAACCTAGAACCCATAATACAAACCGATTTCATGAACCCAGAATCCCTATACAACGCCAAAAACACGAATTACGAACCCACGAAACCCTAATTAACTCCGACTCAATTTATGTATAACCTTTTCCATATTCGACTTTCCACTGCATCATAACCGCAAAATCGATTTTAAGAGCTAAACACCAAAAATATGTCCAAGACAAACTATCAAAAAGGGAAAGATTGAAGCGTTAAAGAGTTTTAACTCCAAAAATTTGTAACGTTATCAAATATATATGTGCTCAATAACATGGAAAACTATAAACGGAAAATCATATCACCAGATCCAGAAACAACAAGATCAAACTGAGCAAAGCGGATATGCATTAGACGTGCGGAAAAAGTAGGTATTGTCTTAAACTTTTTGAAATATATTTTTAAGGATGCACTCCATAACTTTTACCAACAACTGTTAACATTTCTCGAATAATCCCTCTTAGGAACCGTCATTTGGATATTTTGGGCTTCTTACTTTTCTGTTCTATTTGACGGTATTGTTTTCAACTCCTAACATTTCAAGGATGATCAAAATTGCAGTACATTATCATGCATGCTCTATGAGATAAGGCCGCTGGAAATCATTAAACCAGCTAATGTGTTGAGTTCTGCAACAAAGAGAATAATAGTTAGACACACTAGAAATCCCTTTAAAATTAATCTTGTTTAACTTCCTGAATTATGGGTGCTCGGAAGACCATACGTGAAGTTGGAATTTACTACAGTCGAATCAGTTGTCAACCGTCTTCTACTCATTCTGTTGAAGGAAAGAAAGATTCTAGGTGATGGATCCCTTAGCAATGAAAGTGGTTTAAGCTTTGTAGCAAAAATGTAGTCTCAATTACCCACGGGAGATAAGAATGATAACCTGACACTCTGCTCTTGGTAGTGTCATTTACTACCTAAGACAAGCTTTTTTGGATGAGAGTCTTCTTAGGTTTTCCAAGTTTAAATCCTTTCCTTACTGCGATTTCAGCAAAGTTACTGAGAAACAACACATGGTTCTTGATGTTGTTGTCCTCGAAAACCTTGAGATATTTGAAAACAACGGAAATGGAGGCTTTTTGGGGTAAATTTTATTGATTTTGTTATATTATCAAACGTAATTAATATGTTTTCTAAATCTAAAAATGAGTGTTTTTTAAAATAAAAAACGTTATATGCACAATTGAATCAATGTGTCATTGCGTCTGGGAAACGGTTACTGAAAACATGGCTGACCCCTATTTAATCCCGAAATGATCAATGAACGTCAAGATGCTGCAAAAGATCATATTATGGTAGAACAAAGCACGTTTTTAACAAAACTTTTAGAATATGTTGTAATGTTGGTAAGTAATGTTCATACTGTTTGTTAACTTGATTACATGAAGCTTTGTAAGATTAATGTGACACTTACCACATCAATTATCTTTATCAGTTTTGTTACCATGCTTTGTTAAACTATGCAAATACAAACAAACACATTTATAGAAAGTTATAATATCATAATATGCATTCATCAGCAACTCCAAATTCTTTGGTAGAACTAGATGAGCTTGGACGAGGAGAACAAAAACATCAGATGGACAGATCAGTGTATCAAGTTGTTGTGACATACTATAATTGTTTAGATTATCTAAAATTATCTTTAATTCCTTAAAGTTGATACGTACTTAAGCACTTCATAGACAAGGTGCAATGTAGATGAATGTCTTTTGTTAAAGGCAAAAAATTCAAGGTAAACAAAAAATTGCTACAAACATAGAAGCTTTCAGTAATTAGTCAATCTTATCATAGTTTCCTATTTTTTGTTAAAGGACAATAAACTTGATCATCTGAGTTTCTTTGCTAATCGTATGTATAACTTGCTGTCAGTTTATAATGATTTCACTACTATTTTACAACATCTTTCAGAAAATAACTTGTAGCCATCAGAAAGATATGACAACAGCTTTGTGAAGCAAATAGTGCTCTCGATGATGGTAAAAATGGTAGTTATCTTTTCCTATTTTGGTTATATTACTAAGTTTGCTATTCCACATAGCTGATCAATTCGGGTTGTCACTTAGCTTAGGATCTATTGTTATAGATTAACACACTGAGTTCAAGAAAGAAAATCAGTTGTTATAACGTAAACAAATCATGCAATCTTAACATCTCATAGCTTCTCAACAGTTAGATATCATCTGCCTTCATTTCACTTTTCTAATCTCTTTTTACAAATAAAACACATGACACTCTCATCCAAGCGCCAGTCCACCATCGTCAATTAAAAATGTTCAAAGAATATTTGAAAGATGGGATGATGTATTGCATCAGAAACTTTGAGGTTGTGAAAGCTTACGAACGGTACAAGGTCACAAACAACAAAATGTGCATCAGATTCATCGACGTAACTGAAATCATCGAAATAACAAATTAAAAATGGTAAAATCGCATTTTTAACTTTCGGGGATGAAAAAGGTAGCACTTTAAATCTTGGGGGAATTATACTAACACTTTAAACCTTCAGGAAAATTATACTAACACAATAAACCTTCAATCTGGCAAATTTGTTTGCCATCAAACGTAACGGAACAGTGACGGTCTGTTACGGAATAGTTAACTCTGGTTATATTTATTAAAACACAGGTAATTTTAATTATTTTTTAATCAAAAACGTTTTTATTAAGTAATCCCAATGTTGAAAAAAACAAAAGTTTAAAACCAATTCTCTAAAATCCGAAACCTCCAACTTATTAGGGTTTGTGAAAGAGAAAAAACCCAAAACATTGAACGAGAGAAATTGGAGGAAATCGAAGGGAGAGTCGGATGCATTGGAATCGAAATGGGGTAAGGATGTTTTCTTTCTTCTTATGTTGTTCTCCTCAGTGTTCGATTTCTGGGTTTCGGGGTTTGATTTCTAGGTTTCGGGATTTCTGGGTTCGATTTCTAGGTTTCGGAGTTTCGTGTTTCTTCCTTCTTCTGCGATTTCACTTGTTGCGCTAGATACACATCTGAGAATCGATCTCGTTATCGACGGAGCAGATGAGGTGGATCCGAATCTAGATTTGGTCAAAGGTCGAGGAGGTGCTCTACTCCAGGAGAAAATGGTGGAAGATGTGGCGGAGAAATTTATCGTTGTGGTTAACGATACGAAACTCGTTAAGGGACTCGGCGGAAGCGGATTGGTGATGATGGTGGAGGTTGTTAGTTTTGCTGGAACTTTAATCTCATCAGGTTGCAAGATCTGTTCAAGGAATTCAGATGTGATGAGAAGCTGAGAGTCGACGGAGATGGGAAACCTTATGTGACAGATAACATCAATTACATAATCAATTTGTATTTTAAGAATCCGTTAAAGGACGGATTCACAGCGGCGAAAGAGATCGGGAAGTTTCAAGGAGTGGTGGAGCACGGGCTATTTCTGGGGATGGCTACAATTCAAGTTTTTCTCTTCGTTTTCTTATTCTTCTTCACTCTATGACAAATTTTCTCCTTTGTAAAATTACCAATTGAGTTTTGGAAAAAAATCTGTGGAGATCATTTCAAATAAACTCTTCAATTTCGATTCATCATCATTCGAATTCAACAATTGTGAACAGAGAAACATTAATTAATAAAATCGTTTACGATTAAAAAATGATTTAAATTACCCACGTTTTAATAAATTAACAGAAGTTAACTATTCTGTAACGGACAGTCACTGTTCCGTTACGTTTGATAGCGGCGCGAAAAATTTGCCAAATTGAATGTTTAATGTGTTAGTATAATTTTTATGAAAGTTTAAAGTGTTAGTGTAATTCTCCCAAGGTTTAAAGTTCTACATTTTTCATCCATTAAGGTTAAAATGCGATTTTCCCAATAAAAAATCTCTATCAAAAAGAGAAATTTTGGCTCTACACATATCCATAATTCCTATCACGCGCAAACAACAACATAGATTTACCTAGTAAATTAAACAATTTGACAACAATTCACCCGATAATACCCCTAACCACTAATGATAATACATAAAGCTCTATTTTCTACTGTATATGTGGTTGGCCATGTGGTTGGCCAGGTTCTACGTATTCAAGGGCCTAATCTGGATGATGAGAAATCAAGCCAACATATTGTTCTTCTGCTTTTAATGCAAGAGTAAGTAATACATAACAACTACTTTCATTATGGTACTCAAAGTAAATAAAAGAGTTATATCTAAACTTTTTGCAGGAAAACTATTGTTCAAATCACAATATGGGACGACCGAACATTTGAATTCCGCCAATTGTTAAACTTGCTAACCACAAACAGTGGTTATAGTCTGCATATGTAAATCCAAATGTTTGCAAGTAACAGAGCTAACTACATGAGATCTTAATATGATGGTTCGTCATACGTTCTATCTCCATAACAATTACTAATACATAATAATTCAAGCACTCTCTACTTGAATTCAACTAGGGCAACCAAGTTTTACCTAGACGCAAAGCTCATCGCCGTTGAAAAATTCATGAAATCTTAAGTTTCATCACATCCTTCTCTATCATAACTTTGCATTATATATTAATCTACTACTGTAATTAATCATACAAATTCGAAATTACAACAAACAAAATGGGAATAGATGACAAATCTGGATCGCCTTCAACTGAAGACAACCATGATGGAACCAAACACATGGAGATGTGGAATCTAAAACAGATCACGCAATACATTACTGGTGGAGTGGAAGAGGTACAAACCATTCATAAGTTAAACATATTAAATGACATAAAAATTATATTACCTTCCATTATCGTGAAAATGCAGGAAAATGAAGTCATATGTTATGCCATAATAGATGGGATATCATCTCGTCACAGTTGGCACTATGTCTTATGCGCAAATTGCTCCAAAAAACTAGGGATCTCAGACACTTCCTTTGTTTCCAACAGCCTTAACAATCTCAATGTCATTGAAATTGTCAAGTAACTATACTATATAAATGTCTGATAACATATTAAAACATATACACTATACTTCTAAATGAATCACTCTAATACAGATTTAGGTTCGAACTAGTCGTTTACGATGGTAGAGGCCATTCAAACTTTGTCATATATGATAGAGATGCAAGGAAGCTTTCAAACAAAACAATTGAAGACTTATCTTGAGAAATCAAGGTTGACCATGACCAGTTTGATATTGTATAAATTTAGTTAGCTACTTGAAATTTTCTGTTTGAAGAGCCAAACGCAAACAAACAATAGACTTCAAGTAGCTAACTAAATTTATACAATATCAAACATGTTCAAAAGGAAGATCTTCAAACAGAATAAAATGGCCGAGGGAATAAAACAAATGCTGTTAATGTTATATTCTTTCTTACACCCAATTATTTAATTTTTCAATTTCAGAAAAATATACGTATAATATATAAATAAAGCAGGGCAAGTGCTTCCCAACAATGAGAAGACGTACTACCCATATGCTGGAGTGAAGCCAACCAATACAGAAGATGGAACTATTCCACCAACTTTTACCATTGCAGCAGATGAAAATTACCCATTGAATGAAGATGGAAATGTTATATTCTTTTTAAAACACAAGAAAATAACCGTACTATATGAAGATCAAAACATTTTTAACTTTTAAATAAAACAGTTGCCAATGCACCACACCGATGACGAGCTCAAATCCCAAAGCGTTGGAGTGAACAAAATAATTACAGAAGACAAACTGTTCCACCAACTTTTGTCACTGAAAACGCTGAAAATCACACAGGGGTGAAAACATATACTTTTCAGGTAAATTTATTTGTTAAAAAACAAAAATATCAATCATTTCTATCTGAAGAATAAAAGATGTTTAATTTCCATATAAACATGTGCCAATACTCACCAACGCTAACAAGACAAATACTCCAAGGTTGGGAGTGAAACCAATCAAAACAGAAAATGAAACTGTGCCACTAGCTTTCCTGTTGTAGACGATCGCAAAGCCAAAAAGAAGCGCACTACATAAAGGCAATAACATGAGTGATTCACAAGCTCGTTTGAAGTGCTTTCCAAACTTTTACCAGAAAAAATAATTAAAAAACTTATTTTAAATGTGGACATCATTTTCTCCCTATAAACTTATGCTATTTCTTTTTGGGAAAAGTTATGCTACATTAACACATGTAAGAAAATGCAACAATATGTGGTAAGAAAAACTGCACGTAAGATGACAAACTTACCATACTCAAAAATGGGAATATGTTAAGAGGGACGACATAAAAAAAAAAAAAGAAACGAGCAGTCATGTACCATTTGAACCCAAAATCATTATTTCCCAAATGTTAAACAAGTTGTACATTCATTGCATGTTTGCAAATTTCGAACACCATACTGCAACCATACCAAAATGGGTAGCCGTTAAACAATATTTGTGGAAGAAGAAGACAGCATCCCATATCAATTTAATGTTAAGTTGAACAAATTTTGCTAATCAAGTTCCTCCAAATCCTTAGAACATTCAACACATTTAGCAAAAAACAGTGGTTTATTTCAACATTTTAACACACACAAAATCTATTGAATAAAGAGTGGAGTAATAGAAAATCGTTACCTCGTTACAAATGAGTGAAGTCTCACAAGAGATTAACACATAAGCACCCCTCTAAATGACACCTATTTTTACCAAAAAAAAACAAATTATCTTTTATCTTCTTTTTCTTATCGAGTTCCTCCAAATCCCTAGAACATAAAATATTCACTACAAGAATATAGTCTATTTCCGACATAGAAAACCACCAAAAATCCGTCGGAAATGAGTGATTTAAGCATTTTCACTCAGTCAATTAATAACTAAAGTTCACACTACCGCAATCATAACGGTTGTCAGTGCAGTACTTTAGGATCAAATCCACAGAGACCAAGGTTACACTACAATTCTTACAATTATGAAACTAAGCTAAGACAAGAATATAGTTGGTTTGGAAAAGTAACGAAAACAATTAAAACGATTAAAATTCAATAAGAGGAAGGCGTTAGGTCAAAAGTTTATTCGCATGAATCCAAATATCATGAATCAGACAACTATTCAGAGAGTAATTAAGCACAAGTTTCGAACTCAAACATAGATATTAATCAATCCACTTCCGTGTTCATGGTTACTAAACTTAGCATCCTAATCCACTTCCGTGCTCATAGAATTCTAGATCAGCTTAACGAGAAGGTTCAATACGTTCACGAATCGCCTTAATACACTTCCACGCTCTCAAGGCAATTCGCTCGCTTATGTTCTTTCTAGCAACTTAATACACTTCCGCGCTCTCAAATTAAGCCCTAGTTCATAGACCTAGCGGTGAGCTCAAGCCTAAGCATTAAACACAACAATAAGCGAAAACCTCAAAGGATAAATCCATATCTGTGTCTAATTCAATGATTCATAGATCCCCTTGAAACCCTAAACCTAACTAATGAACTACTCAGACATGGAAACAGAGAACCAGCAAAGAGATGAAGAAGACATAGTATAGATTAAGAGAGAAAGGGTTTAGAAATCTTCTCAATTGATACAAATGTTCTTCTCCAAAGCTTACAATATCTCCAAAAATCTCAATAGAACAAAGCAAATAAAAGTGTCTGTAAAAGTTGTGGTATCCAGCGGTTGCCGTCAAAGAGGCTAAAAATAGAGTATTTATAGGTCTAGGTCGAATTAGGTCAAAATAGGGAGTTTCCATAGCAAAATAGGAAAAATCAGAAATTTCCTTTTTCTTCTCGTCGGCTTGCACCGACCGATGCACCTCCTTGCATCGGTCGATGGCTGTTTCTCTGGTCCAGTGCATCGATCGATTGCTGATCTCCTGGTTTGTTGCATCGACCGATGCACTCCTTGCATCGGTCGATTGGAATGTTTCTGGTGGAGTTGCATCGACCGATTCTGCTCCTTTCTTCACGGTTTCGTGCGTTTTTGCTCCCGTAACTCCAATTTCCTCCTTAGACGCCTTTTTACCTGATATATCTAAATAAATGACTAAAAGACTCTAAAACGGACTTTAACACGATAAAACGATTAAAAGAAACACTAAAACATACGATAGAAAACGATAAAAACCAAGTATATCAATGAGCCTTATTGACTTGTTCTGACCTTCGAACGAGGATGTAAATCAAGTTGAATATATAAAAATGACACAAGTCTACTCTCAACTGAATAAAGACGTTTCTCCTCATGTATACTTTTCAAGCTACTATTTATCATATTTGGTGAGAGAGGAATGGTAGGAGACACGGTGAACCCCCATCTCCACCGGTTCGGCTAATCAAATGCATCGGTTGCAATGTTCGTAATCGCATCACTTCGATCTGTAAGCAAGGGATAATGGGCTTTGAAGATGGATTAACGGAGTGGTTCGCCACTCGACCATGAAATAGGCTAAATGTAGAATTTCAATTTTCTCTACTCAAACTTCATAAACAAAGTTGCATTCATTGTAAATAAGTTTTTTGGATTGAATACAATTTTACATTCATTCAAAAAAAAAAAAAACAAATATATATATAAAAATGGAGGGAGTCTTATGATACGAAAGAAGAATTAATCATATTGGTACGTGGCCCGGGCAAGGATAATGGGTGGTGCGTCCAGTTGTCCAGCCGGATCTTGGATTCTCCTTGCTAGATTATGTACATGATATTCAAGTGATTTTCACCTACTATCTTTGTCGTGTTCGCCATCTGGTAGGCAAAGTAATCCCGAGATGCAAGGTTGATGCAGAGTTCGCACTTGTCCTGGCGGATTTGCTGTTGCATGTTTGTCAAAACGTCCCATATCTTTATCTACCCAATGAAAAGAGACTAGTCACTTCCACTTATCATATGTTAAAGATAACTGGTTATTAGTTTTTTTTACCTTAGTACAATGGTAAAATCAATTTAGATGTTTAAATGAAAGAAATCTTAGATTTTTTGCCATTCCTGTTTGAAGGGGTACCTGGCCGTCTAATTACGCGCTCGGTTTTCTAAGCTGTGGAGCTGTTTGGTTGTCTAGTCATCCATGTTAGTCCACTCATCCTCTAATTCCACGTTCTCCATATAACATGACCGATCGCCGAAACTATCGCGAAAATTTCTAGCGAAATTTTTCGGCCAGCAATTTTATTACCTTTTTTTGAACAATAATGAGAGATTAATTGTGTCTTGCAAAAAAAGACAAATCCAACTAGACTTTGGTCCGAGACATAGTGAATTACAAAATAGAATATTCACAAAACATTCCAGAAGAGATCTGGATCCGGGGAGGAGACTTCTACAGTATTTGTATATTCGGACCCGACCCGACCCGACCCGGCCCGGATCGACCCAAAGCAAAACCGTCAAAATCAGCCGAAACACGTTGAATCCTCCTTCGTCTCAGGCGACGATTCATTTGACGCTCTTTTTTCTTCTTCTTCTCGAACTAATTTCGATATTGTCTCTCACGTTTGATCGATCCTTCCTCTTCCTGCCTTTTTGTAGATGTAAGTCATAATTGTAATCGGCTCCATTGATGAGTTTTTTTGGCATCATCTTAGTTTCATCGCCATCGATTCTCATGTATAATCTCCGGTTTTTTTTTCTAAGGATTATGCATCGGATTCTTAGTAGCATTCATGAATGCTTTACCCAGTGAAATTCGATTCCTGAAGAAGATCGCTCTACATATAATGTTTTACGATTCTAGGTATTTCATGAAAATGTGTTGTGATGGTCTCATACGACATAATCCGTATGTAGAAAATCTGAATTGTTGTTCATTTTGTGGCTTTTATGAATGATTTATCAGTGGCATAATCATATTTTCTTGCGGTTTTCATCGGATTAGGAGTATGGAAGATTTTGTTGGCTTTAGTGATTTAATCAATCTTGTGTACAATCACTTTGCAGATACGTATAGGATTCGGCTTTGTTGGTATGTAGCTGGTTTCTGAATGATCTATCAGTGGCACAATCATGTTTTCTTGTGGTTTTCATCGGATTAGGTGTATGGAAGATTTTGTTGGCTTTAGTGATTTAATCAATCTTATGTACAATCACTTTGCAGATACGTATAGAGTTCGGCTTTGTTGGTATGTAGCTGGTTTAATACTGTATAGAGAGCTTAAACATTACTGCAAATGGCTTCAAGAGCGCTTCTCCGAAGAAGGAAGTGCCTCGTTCAATCTCTTAGTGAACATTTGCAAACAATCCAATGTCTTTCAAGCGTTGAGCGGTTGGGACACGAGAATGTTAGGGGGCTGAGTTCTGGTTTTGGATATATATCTGGAAAACCTGATTTCAAAGATGGTAAGTTGCTTTCTTTTCTCAAGAATAAAGATTCGATCGCCTCATCAGGGTTACTTCAGTCTCCGAATTTTAGTAATGGAGTTGGAAGGTTAGTATTCCCTTATCCCTTGGGGTATAGATTGGTTTGGCAATCTATGTGGTCTTCTGTGGCGACGGCCGGCAAGCCTGACCATGATAAAAATGGCGAAAACGAAAAGCTTACTTCACAAACCAAAGAAGCTTCTCCAGAGGAGTGTGATGAAGCAGTCGAGGGGTTGAGTTTGGCTAAAGCCAAAGCTAAAGCGATGAAATTGGAAGAGTCCCAAAAATCTGATATATCCATTATGCAACGTTTGCGGTCATTTCTTCTTGGAATAGGTCCTGCTTTAAGAGCTATTGCATCGATGAACAGGTCATTGCTGCAATTTTTGGCTCTAGCTTTTGAGCGATTTTGATGTCATCTATAGTTATTTAACATATGATATATTTCTGCAGGGAAGATTGGACCAAGAAGCTTCGCCACTGGAAAGATGAATTTAAATCGACGCTGCAACACTACTGGCTGGGGACAAAGTTGCTCTGGGCTGACGTAAGGATAAGTGTAAGGCTGCTTGTTAAACTTGCTAATGGGAAAGGTCTCTCTAGGAGGGAACGCCAGCAACTCACTCGAACGACTGCCGACATTTTTAGATTAGTCCCGGTCGCGGTTTTCATTATTGTCCCGTTCATGGAGTTCTTGCTACCGGTAGCTCTTAAGCTGTTTCCAAACATGCTGCCGTCAACTTTCCAGGACAAGATGAAAGAAGAGGTATTGTTAAATCCTATTTTATTTCTTCTCTGTTCTCTATACGTCGTGAGATATCTAGTAGATACCAACTGGAATGTTTCATCTAGATGTGTAGCCCTTGATCTATTTTCCCTTGAAGAAATGAAAATGTTTAAACACAGGCTTACATCTGGATACTGGAATTTGTTTTGTTTGAAACTGATTTAGAGTGCGAAGGCTACTCAATCTTGATAGTGTGCTAGTGTACAAATTTGGGAAGAGCAGAGCAAATAAGTCTCAGTTTATTAGTCTTCCAAGTGATACATTTCGTTTTGTCAACACAAGTGACAGTTAGTAATGCTAAAAGAGACACAAATCATATTGATTTTTGTACTAATTTTAGCTACATTGATCTTGGAAGTATGAATTGGTTTGATCTTTTGTCCTCTCACCGTCACTTGCCTGTTTCTCAAGTATGATTGTATGAAATTTTTGGAACGTTTCTTTTGCAGGAGACACTAAAACGAAGGCTGAATGCAAGAATGGAGTATGCAAAGTTTCTTCAAGATACTGTTAAAGAAATGGCAAAGGAAGTCCAAACCTCGCGCAGTGGAGAGATAAAAAAGACGGCAGAAGATCTAGATGGATTCATGAACAAGGTTTGCTTTTCTTGTTATTTTGTAGAATGACTACCTTCTGTTTTCTTCAAGATGTATTGATGATAGCTTCGTTAATCAATTGTACAGGTTAGAAGAGGAGTCGGTGTTTCAAATGATGAAATTTTGGGCTTTGCAAAGCTATTCAATGATGAGCTTACATTGGATAACATTAACAGGTTACGCATCAGTCAAAACTGTATGTATAACGATACTGCTTCTTTCTTGGCTTGTTTTGTTTATATATTATCTTCTTAAATGCAGGTCTCGATTGGTAAATATGTGCAAATACATGGGTATTAGCCCATTCGGAACTGATGCATATTTACGTTATATGCTTCGGAAAAGATTACAGGAGTAAGTTCAACACTGCACATACTGCTATTTTTCTTGTCTCTAATGTCTGCCAATATGTCCTACAATATTTTCTCTGTTTTTGGGGACATTGTAAGAGTTGTGTTGGCATCAAATTACTCTACAAAACACGTATTTCTATATATTCACTCCTCTAAATTTATTTTCATCTTTCTCACATAATCATTGGGCAATGCCATTCCTTGGACTTCATAGGATTAAAAAAGATGATAAGTTGATCAAGGCTGAGGGCGTGGAGTCTCTCTCAGAAGCTGAACTTCGCCAAGCTTGCAGATACAGAGGAATGCTTCAATTAGGTTCAGTTGAAGAAATGAGACAGCAGGTATTTGTTTGTTTATAAATATCTTTCAGCATTCTATCTTTGTTGGAGTTGGTATTAAACAAATTATACATGTTGTGAGCAAGAAGAAGGATCTTGTATTTGGTTTATGTGTTGCTTTAGAAGTTAAACTAGAGATTTAGATGATTGATGATCTGCAAATCACTCTTTGCAGTTAATTGACTGGCTGGATTTGTCCCTCAACCATTCGGTACCATCCTCCCTCTTAATTCTCTCTAGGTAAGCTTTTCATGCCACTCAGTATGTATATATATACTATATACGACAAAACTAAAAATGACATTGCCGCATTGGTCTTCCTGTGAATATTGACAGATCATTCTCGATGGCCGGGAAACTCAAGCCAGAAGAGGCTGTTCAAGCTACTCTCTCCTCTCTGCCAGATGAGGTTGTGGACACAGTAGGGGTTACAGCTCTGTCATCAGAAGATTCTGTATCAGAAAGGAAGAGGAAGTTAGAATACCTAGAAATGCAAGAAGAATTAATCAAGGTTTTTCTCTTTATTTTCCTATCAAGTTGAAGCGTGATTGCGGAACTATGTTTCTGAGATATTATCAGGAAACTATTTTCTTATTTTGGATTCAATTGAATGTAGGAGGAGGAGGAAGAAGAAGAGGAGGAAATGGCAAAGATGAAGGAGTCCGCTTCAAGCCAAAAAGATGTAGCTTTGGATGAGATGCTGGCTTCTACAGCTAAATATGCTAATGAACAAGCGAAAGCGAAAACTCTTGAGAAACATGAGCAGCTCTGTGAGCTAAGCCGTGCATTGGCAGTTTTAGCTTCCGCATCTGTATGGAGATATTACAACACTCCCCTTTATTTTACTATCAGAGTTAACAAACGGGTTAATAATGCTTGCTGTTTCTTTTGACTTGGATTCCAGTCTGTTAGCATGGAGCGTGAAGAGTTCCTGAAGTTAGTTAAAAAAGAGGTAACTCCACTTAAATACATTTGTCGTTTCTCCTCATTGTCTTGTAGATTCATCTTGCTTTGTTGGATTTTTTCTGAGTAAACTTATCTTCCTTGTGTACAGGTAGATCTATACAACAGCATGGTAGAAAAAGGTGGTACAGATGATGAGGAAGAAGCTAGAAAAGCTTATTTAGCTGCTCGAGAAGATAGTGACCGAAGTGCGCAGAAAGCTATCGCTGATAAAACTTCTTCTGCACTGTTAGATAGGGTAACAACAACAATTCTATTTTTTTGTCGATCACAAAATCTGTAGTGTTTTTTTCCTTAAATCTTTATCTTTATTTATTTACAGGTGGAGACAATGCTCCAGAAACTCGAAAAGGAAATTGATGATGTCGATAACAAGATTGGTAACCGCTGGCGACTCCTGGACAGGTCTGTTTAACCATCCTTTAGATTTGTTTCTTGCGCCTCGGAATAATTTGGCAGTTGATAAATTCAATTTTGTTGTACAGAGATTACGATGGAAAGGTAAGTCCAGATGAGGTTGCATCGGCCGCGATGTACCTTAAGGACACATTGGGCAAAGAGGGTATCCAAGAGCTTATCCAGAATCTTTCTAAAGATAAAGGTCACTTTTTCTTCCATTGCCTTTTCTCAACTACATTTTCGGATTATTGGCATTGCGATTGTTTGACTGAAGTTTTTTTTTTTTTTTTGGTTTAGATGGCAAAATACTGGTCGAAGATTTGGTGAAGTTAGCGAGCGAGATTGAAGATGCTGAAGCTGACGAGGCGAATGAGCCAACTAAGTCTTGAGATTGTTTGTCATCACTTTCATGATTCATATTTCTGTTCACTGGAAAAAGAAAAAAAATTCAAATAAAGTCTCGTAATAAGTTTTTTGACATATCTTTTGTTTTCAACATTACTGGTTTCTTCAATAAGTTTCTAGATCTTCTTTATTGGTATTACTACGAAACAATATGATTGTTGTTCTTGCATTTTGAAATTTGGGTATCGATGTGCATCAGTGCTTATTTTCATTGAAGTTGAGTTTTGCTAGAGTTTGTTATCTGCATCGCTTGTTATACGATACCGTCGCATCACATAAGCTACCTTTGCGTACACAAAGCTTGCATCGCATAGTAAGCCGATATAGCAACATATGTAAATTTGATGTTAAATATCTCATATACTTCTTTTATAAATATCTCATAAAATTATAACTAATATTTTCGGTAATATATAATTATTACCATATTGGCTTGAATATTATATAAGTTTCAACAATTATAATATCGCAAAGTATGTGCTGATTACTAATTCCGAAATTCATCGTAAATTATAAAAGCCCATTTATAAGTGTATACTAGATTGGTATTAGAAGGCTCCACCCGTTTTTGCATCTAAAAAAAAATGACTTTAACAGACGGAAAGTGGAGCCAAAAACGTGGTAAAGTGTCTCAGTGTTAGAAATTTGTCTAGGAATTCACAGTGGTTGTTTGTGTGGTTGGTTGGTGCGAGACCTTTTGGTGGTTAAATATTAGGGAAGTTATGAACCATTAAGTGACTCATTCTCTCTTGCGGTTTTGCATAATGTTTTGTATCCTCTGGCGCGTTCGGGAACCAAAAACTCCTTAAACTCCACCACTAAATCAACCTTTACCTGCCAAGACTGTTTCCCGGTAGAGAACCTTTGATGAGAAGCTCATGCCAATCTTTAATGAATGTAAAGAGTTAACTAACTTGAATGCAAGATTTATGTAGGTTGGAGTTCAGAGTACAGACCAGGATTATGAATGTCATTGGACTACAATGAGAAAGCGATTGTTAGGTTATGAGGAGATTTGGTTTGCAGGTCATTACTCATTGATTCTGAGGAGATTTAGTTGAGAGTATCCACGTTTTCAAATCTCTTCATCATTCTTGGTTTTTCAGTTTGCTTGAGGGCAAGCAAAAGACTAAGTCTATGGGAGTTGATATATTTCTGCAGGGAAGATTGGGCCAAGAAGCTTCGCCACTGGAAAGATGAATTTAAATCGACGCTGCAACACTACTGGCTGGGGACAAAGTTGCTCTGGGCTGACGTAAGGATAAGTGTAAGGCTGCTTGTTAAACTTGCTAATGGGAAAGGTCTCTCTAGGAGGGAACGCCAGCAACTCACTCGAACGACTGCTGACATTTTTAGATTAGTCCCGGTCGCGGTTTTCATTATTGTCCCGTTCATGGAGTTCTTGCTACCGGTAGCTCTTAAGCTGTTTCCAAACATGCTGCCGTCAACTTTCCAGGACAAGATGAAAGAAGAGGTATTGTTAAATCCTATTTTATTTCTTCTCTGTTCTCTATACGTCGTGAGATATCTAGTAGATACCAACTGGAACGTTTCATCTAGATGTGTAGCCCTTGATCTATTTTCCCTTGAAGAAATGAAAATGTTTAAACACAGGCTTACATCTGGATACTGGAATTTGTTTTGTTTGAAACTGATTTAGAGTGCGAAGGCTACTCAATCTTGATAGTGTGCTAGTGTACAAATTTGGGAAGAGCAGAGCAAATAAGTCTCAGTTTATTAGTCTTCCAAGTGATACATTTCGTTTTGTCAACACAAGTGACAGTTAGTAATGCTAAAAGAGACACAAATCATATTGATTTTTGTACTAATTTTAGCTACATTGATCTTGGAAGTATGAATTGGTTTGATCTTTTGTCCTCTCACCGTCACTTGCCTGTTTCTCAAGTATGATTGTATGAAATTTTCCCCAGACCGATATGTTCCCCAGACGAAAAAGACAATTTTAGACTTCCTATTTTGTCTTGGAATCATCGCAACTCGACCTAATTCGACTCAATACATAATAATAATTTTTTTAAGCCACTTTCTAAGGCAACGCTTTATTTTCTACAGACTTTTTACATCTATTTCTTTGGGGAGACGAATCTCTGACTCTACACCCTTTTGAGAAGATTTATGAACCCCAATTTATTTATTCTATTAGATTATGATTTCTTCTTCGTCTCTTTGCTTGTCTACTTTGATTATGTCTGAGTAAATCCATAGTTAGGTTTTAGGGTTTCAAAGGACTTTCATGAATCATTGAATCAGATCTATTAAAATAGGGATCTATCTTCTAGTTCTTTATCTATTGTTGATCTTAGTGCTGAAACTTGATTAGTTATCTAGTTTTTGATCTTAGGTTGTTTAAAGCATCAAAAGTGTTTGTTGAAAGCCTGAAAGAACATAGATGAGCAAAACGTCCTTAACGAAAATTGATATTAAAGTGTTGTGAACATATCAAACTCGATCTTAATCACAACTCAAGAATCGAACTAAAAACACGAACAGCTCGAAATGTTGACCCGGTTCACCCATTACGGCTACATCCGAGGGAGTTTGACGCACTGCCTTGCCTTCACTATGTCACCGGAAAACACCTCCAGCGTGGTCGTACATGAAGATCTCTCTCACCACCGATTACACCTCAATTGGGTTTACAAGGAAATAGATAAGAAAAGAAATAAACCAGAGAATCCCTTTTAACCCAAGATGACGCCCCTCTCTCTAATCTCCCTAAATCTCTCTTGCTCTCTCACAAGTCTCTCTCATAGAGAAGAATGAAATTAACTCATCTCTGAAGATCTTACGATCTCTGGTTTTAGTCAAAGATTGACTCACACAGTCACACGTGTGGACCCACGTGCACCCAAAATTAACCACGTATTTAAACCCTATGTTTCCTGCAGAAGCTTCTAAACACACATCCCATTGATTTCTTCTTCACGCTTTATCAATCTGCTTCTTCAAGTGATTTCAAGTTGGAGCAAATCCAACATTCTCCACCTTGAGACAACCTTGAAATATCTCTTATGAGACAACCTTAAAACTTTTGAATTCAGCTCTAACCTTGAGATTTTTGATCTTCAAACCTGCATAAGTTTCACTTATACAAACAACCACATCAGTATGTCTAAGCAACCATAAACCTACTAAACAATCAATGAACCACACACTATGTTAGACAAGCTCAAGCTTGTGAGTAATCACTACAGTTTTTTTTTTCCGAGCTCCAAACAGTTCCATGTCTACATTGAGTTATGACCAGCTCGCACCCATTCTCGTGTCAAGCTAACTCCTCATTGAAAAATTCTCTTGATGCCTCTTTAGATACATGAGATAACCACTCAGAGACAGAGGCCACTAACAAGTCTAAAACACCATTAAACATGTTAACACAACAGAACCCATAAGCTAAACCACTTATGAACCTCTTTAATCACACAGCTATCCTTCTATGATTCCTGTCAATACCACAGAAACTGTTACAGTGATAAAAAAAACACTTTTATGCCTTTGCAAACATGTTCTCCAAGCTTGTCACTAAGATTTACTCCCGCGGTGAGTCCAAGACCCCAGTCATGTCCTTTGATCAGCGCAAAACAGAATCACCTTAGCTTCATAAACCTGAAGCATGCTTGATTCAACCTGTCAAAACAGAACAGTACCAACAGCTTGTGACTCACTACTTGTACAACTTAAACAGTGTCTCTCATTCACAACTCTTGTGATTCTCCTGAGACATCCCTTTACAGCTCTTGTCACACCAAATCTCGAGCTCATGATGTGTTTCCCCAACTGTAAATAGCCCTGCAACACAATTTCCAGTGTGCAAACTCCACCAAAACTTAGGCCCTTGCATCTTAACCTTTCTCATACCAAGTTTGTACTTCTTCTCCTTCATCATCTCTTCTTTAGCATGCTTATATTCCTGATGAACATCACTTAGACAAACTGCAAGTGACTTCCACAAAACAAATTCCCAAACTTGCCTTCTGATGCAAAACATATAACTCACAGCTTCTTAAATTGTAGGCTTGCAAATGCAGTTTGAACCTTCTGCATTCTTATCCTTTCTAGAATTTCTTTTCACTCACAGTCTTGAGATGAACTTGTTATCATGCTAAATGCATAACAATTTCACATTCTTGAAGTGAAAGACCTTAAGACAACTCATGCATCACTTGCATTTGCCTCAATCAATGTCTCATTTAGAGATACACCTGAAACCACTTCAGAATACTTCCATCTCAGAAAACCTGCAACCTGTACTTGGCTTTCTTTCTTCTTCCCACACTAAATAGACTTGAATCTCTGTAACTCTCTTCGAGTAAGCTTATTAGCAAGTCCTCATGCCATTATCAACTTGAAATAACCTGATAAACCTTCTGAAAATAACATTGCTCCACCTGGAACAAAAAAAAACACATGAAGATGTGCACTACAATACATGTAGGGACGAAACTCCACTTGGAACTATGCTTTTACTTAACACGACTTGAATTTCTTTAGCCTTAGCTTCACTCGCTGAATTAACAAAATTTTCCCAGTCACTTTGATCCACACACATTTGATTTGTGTAATAGACTAGTTCACCATGGCCTCTTATTTTGACAGCAATATGCCAGACCTTAGACATATAAGTCTCTGAATTTCCAGCCATTTCAACTAATTTAATGTACCGGAAGAAACACAAGAACCTTTCCAAGTTTCAGCAGACTTGTCTTCATTTATCTTGGAGTCTTTTGATACACGCTTTGGTATTGGATACCATAGACGGAAGCGTTAAGTTTAGAGTTTTTNCGGTGTTACAAGGACGTGTGATGCCTACAAAACCAGTCAAGCTCCTTCGAGCAAGAATGCAGGGATCAACAAGACAATTACTGGTGCAGTGGACAGAAGGTGCTTTGGATGAATGTACCTGGGAAAATGCAGAGAAGTTACTTGAAGCATATCCTGAGTTGGAGCTTGAGGACAAGCTCCTAGTGGAGGAGGGGAGTAATGATACACGCTTCGGTATTGGATACCATAGACGGAAGCGTTAAGTTTAGAGTTTTTCCATTTATCATTAGGAAAGAGGTTTTGGTGTTTTTCCTTTTATGTTGTTTTCCTTTTTAGTTTAGGCATAGGATCGTTGTTCCCTTGCCTATATAAAGAAAGCTTATTATCAATAAAGAATGATCTTCCTAGAATTGACCTTAATCTCGAAAAGAGCTTAGGGTTAAGAGGAAGCTTTGTCTTCAATTCTCTTGTATTAAACATTGCTTACCAGGGACCAATTACTAGAGCTCGTTCACGGGAACATGCTCATATCATCTTTATCACATTCAGATTATGGAGAACTTAAAACTGATTCTTCTGCAGCCTTAACCTCAGACCAGAAATCAAATTACCTTGACCTCTCCTCTTGCAATACCAACATAAACCTAATGTATACTGTTGGAGGTGAGTTTAGCACTCTCCGGTTTAACCCGATTTGAATTAAAATTAACCCACTACCGATTTCTCAAGCCCATCAAGGCCCGAGCTCGTCACTAGCGTCGCCGACCTCCGAGATTTGCGGAATATTTCCCTATCTCGGAGAATTTTAGGAAATCTTCCTTTTCTCAATGGAATTAGGAAAAAGAAATTATCATTTTCCTGGATGGAACTAGGAAAAAGAAATCATCCTGTTTTTAGCTAGTTTAGAACCTTATAAATAGGAAGGCTCCTCATTCATAATAATCATCCCATAACTCATTCACGAGACCTAAGAGACTAAGAGCTCCGACCTCATAGCTTTTATTCTTCTAGTTTTCTTTTACCAATTAAAGTCTATCGACTTAATCCTTTTTGTACTTTGCCGAATTCAATCTAATAAAACGCGATTCCGATCAAGTTGTTTACTGTTATACCTCTTGTGTGATCTCCGGGATCATCAATTGGCGCTAGAAGGAAGGGACAAATCTCCGTCTTGATAAAACTTTCGGATCTTGTAGAGAAAATTCGGCAATGGCGGGATCACCAACCAGCTCGGTGCACGGTGATGATAACAACAACACTGCTAACGCCGCAACGGCTCAACTCGACCGACTCGCTCTCATCCAGGCTATGGCTACGCAACTCGGGGAACTAACCAAGATAAGCAACGAACGATTCGACGCGCTGGTTGCAGCCCAAACCGTGCTCCGAGATCAGCTCAGCGAATTCCGACAAAGCTAAACAACTCCCCAACCTCACGGATCCATCGGCAATCACGGGTTACGCCTCACGGATCAGGCGTCTCTGGAGAAAGAGATCGAAAGCTTCAAAGCCCAACTTTGGAGAAAGCTCTCCTTCAGCTAGAACCACCTCATTCCAATGAACTACGGGACGGCTTGATCCGTGTAAAGGGTATGTAGGCAACCAATCTTCGGAAAGGTGCAACTATCCCCCTCCTTAAAAAGGGTGGATTGGGTACGTATACACATACTCCCATCTTTTGTAAACGCGACTTATCATATTTTTAAGTTATCAATTTATATTTACATTTGCACTCATCATTCTCGTATGTTGCTGGCCACAACAACGAGCTCGTACATCCTCTTTGGATTCTAACCTCTATCCTATACGGATCACGGTTCTTTTACAATCCACCACGGATTAAAGCGCGCTATATAAATTTTAGGCAGATATATCCGGACCAGAGGAAGGAAAAGATATATCTCGACCAAACCACTAAAAATTTTACTATCGAAACGGGAACGTAAGTCGAGACTACATCGCAAACCCTAAAACCGAAGTAAAATCTAAAACCAGTCATCATTCGCTTCATAGCGCACTGGTCTTTAACATCTTGACATATAATACTAAGCGGGTCATCTCAGAATACATTTTGAAACTTCGTTTCGCCTACTCTAAACGGCTCGGAACAATTACACCTCGTTCCTATTAACTAATCGGTTAAAACCTTAGCAAAAACAGGAACACAATACATACAAAAGTTCCATAGCATATCGATGGATAAAGCCATTTAAAAAAGTACATTTAAAACGAAGAAAAATAGATCATGACCTTACAACAACAAAAAAGACTATACAACTTGGTTTCCCTCAGTTTCAACATAATCCTAAGCACGCTCGACGGTCTCAACGGACTCGATCGCAACAGCTCTAGTCGCGGCAGGATCAGTGGCTCGTTGTCGCGCAGAGAATCCCCTAAATCTTTCGAGATAGGCGAAATCTTAAGCTCGTCCCTTAAGCAAGTTTCAATCCTCTCGCAATCCTTGTCGATACCGACCAGCTCGGTTTTCCAAGACTTTAGCTTATCCGCCTCGGCCTCAAGAGATGCGATTTTCCCTGTCTGGATATCGTCAATGAGCTGCAGATTACAATTAACCTCTGCCAACTCGAGCTCTTTGCCCTTAGCATCCTTCAACTTCCTTTCTGCCTCCCTCGCTTTAGAAAGTCGATCCTCGAATTTACGGGCCTATTCACGCGTGGCATCCCTTTGGGCTTTTTCGACCTCGACAGCATGCATCCTTCTCATCAATCTGCCGCCTCAAGGAAGTATCTCGGTTTCCAGCTTCCCCTTTTGAATCTCACATCGGGTCGCGAGATCTGCAGATTTTCCAGCCTCTTCCCTCAGAGCAGTCTTCTTCCTTTCATGGTCCGCAACCTTAGTCGAAAATAAGGTCAACTCTTCTCCACCTCGGTCAACTCTTCTCCACCTCGGTCAACCTCTTCTTCTCTCACGAAGCGTCCTTCCTTGCCTGGTAAACTCGGCGTCTGTTGCGACAGACTTCGGACTCATAAGCAGCCGCCATCTCGTTGATAGAAGCAATAAAATGCAAGACAAGAGATTCAGCGAAATACAAAACATTCACATTTATCGTAAAGAATCAGATCCCACCTTGGTGAAACGCATCGCCATATTCGCATACGTCTTCTCTTCAGTAAGCTTATCGAGAGGAGGATGTTTAGCCCCGTGCCCGTTGATTTCTAAGAGAAGAGCAGCCGACATAGCAGGATCAGCAGCAGAACGAGCGGTGCGCAGTTTCTTCTCGACAGTTTTCCCTTGATCGTTTTGCGATAAAGGGCGCTTCCGGCTCGGCTCGTGCTCGCGCCTCGCTGAAGTTGGAGGAAGTTCGGAAGTTTGTGGAAGTGCCAACACAACTCCCTCCTCGCGAGTAGAAGTGGGAGGCTCGGAAGGATTAGCCATATCCTTTCCGATTTCATTGATATTCACCGCGGGAGCAGCAGTGCCCGAGATTGTCGCCTCGGAAGGAACCAAATCTTGGGTCATCACTTCAATGGCCAGAGGATTTGCGTTCGGCTCGACAACTCTTCTCGCCGCTTCTTCCGCGTCGGCAGCTTTCCTCTCTGCTTCCTTCGCCTCGAGCTCTTTCTTCGCACGAATTGACAATCTCGCCATACTCGTCAAGGTACCTTCTGTTGGTAGGGGTTGTGGGTTTGTCGGAGTATAATCGCAAGTAGTCCGAGCAATCTTCACCCTCTCAAACGAGAAATCTTTTCTCCAATTGACTTTTTCGGAAGCTAAAATCGTCCACACCTCAGATAGATCGATTGGACACGGTGGAAGCGCGCTATGAACTATAAAAACAAAAGCATAGAGTTAGGCAGTACGATGAGCCACGGGTATACTGAATAACTACCAAGCGATCCCCAGCTCGTCATGACTATTTGGAGGCAAGACCGATCCACGGAGGCTTCGGAAATCCGAACAAAGAGGAAGCGGTCCTCCCATACGTCTTTACTCAGGAAACCCCCGATGACTCTGAAACCAGCCTTCTTGGAGATAAAAAACCCTCTCCGAGTTAGGGACTCTTCGGACTTCCAGAAGGTTTAGGAGATACTTGAGGTTAATCTCGATATGACACTCTGCGCATCTAATCAAGATGCCAATCAGATGACAAAGTCCCTGTGGCGAAACCTGGCTCAGTGTAATCCCGTATTTCCAAAGATATCACATGACAAGCCTCGGTACGGGGTACCATAAGAAACACAAGGAAAAGAAGCCCTCGTAGACGGTGAAGCAATATGAAGGAGGCTTATCAGGTCGATCGGATGGACCTGGAATGACGAATTCAACCTCCTCGGGTATTTCGAAGCGTCGCCTTAACTTGGCAAGGGACTCCTCGTCGGAAAGAGTGAAACCGGGAATAGTTTTTTCCTTCTTCCTTGGACGTTTGGATTCCGGCTTGCTTGAAGAACCAACCTCATGACCCGACATCGTTCGCTCTAAGCCCTCGGCGAATTCAAGTAGATATGCTGATAAACCCACCTCGGGAAAGCGCGATTCCTCGGGTAACCTGCCCACATTGGGGTTAGAAGGTGCAGTCATATGTAGAACCGCCTCGGGAGATTCATTCATCTCGTCACCATTCGCAGAGTCACGGCCGAGCCGCATAAAATAATTTCATGAACCAGCCGAACCAGTAGAACTACACATCACGCCTCGGGGGTGGTTGATTATGCTCGGACTGACGAAGATGAATCAGAAAATACGATGATAGATCAGTAAATTCAAAGGCTCGCCGCGCTTCAGATCGGATAAACTAAACAGTGTGGCGGCAAATCAGAAAACCCTAACCGGAAAAGTAAATGAAAGAAGAGAGAGAAGAGAGCTACCTGTTTTTCGGGAGAATGACGAATGCGAAGAATAAAAAGAATGAAGAGGACATCTCGCTATTTATAAGCAACTCGGCGCGTGGATGCGCATGACCTCGGGAACGAACAAAAACGCTTGCGATTCCCAAGGTATTTAAGGCAAAATACATGAACACGTGTATACAATACCAACGAGCACTAGAAATCTGATAGAAAGTATGCATACCTGAGATACACAGAGACGAAGCGGCAGTTTGAAATCCTTATGTATCAACACCATGGTCAAGAAACAGCTCGGTGCCAACAAAGAAACCCTTTGTCACGCCTCGGTACGGTGGCTAAATCTCGATATCAATAGAGCTTCACCTCGTCACAATCACACTTGAATCTGACGAGATGGGGGGGGGGCTGTTGGGGTTGGTTTTCACCCACTCGAAATTTAACATTCCAAGGCAAGAAAGTATACTGACCCGAAGGGGGGAAGAGAACCGAGCCGCAACAGGACGCCCTCGCGCAATCCACCCCAAAGACCATGAGGCCGAGCCGAGGACGAACTGGTACCTTCTCTCGACCGAACTGATGCCGCGCCGAGATGGATCGCTTCACCCTGAAGAGCAAGGCCGAACCCATCGGATTACAAACGGGCTGAGACACAAATCATTCACCAATTCTTGTGGGCCGAGTTAAAGGCCCATATCGTCGATCACCCTAGTCAAAGTCGGTGGCCGCATAAAGCCAAAAGGAAATCTTCCTTTTCATCTCCAAAATTCTCGCTAGTATATATTTGTATAAATAGCCTTCATAATGACTTGTAACTGGCTATCTGGAAACCCTAGCATAAGCTATTGGCAACACAGCTCTTGTACTAAAACGCTTTCGAACAGCAATAATAAAACAACCATTTTTGGATCTCTGCTTGTGTTTTTCCTTAGAAACTTCTCTTCCCTCTACAGTCTTGACAAAAATCGATTGTGTGAGTTTCGACTCTCACAGCAAAGTTGGAAGTTTCTTCATTAATGCTCTGCGCGACAATAGAACACTTGACTCTAGCAAGATTTTTCACCTTCTTCTTTAGGTGGAACATATACCGTTCAAAAGGGTACATCCATCGGTATTGAACCGGCCCACCAAGTGCTGCTTCTCGAGGGAGATGAATAGGAAGATGTTCCATAACATAAAAAAAGGCAGGAGGAAATATTTTCTCGAGGTTGCAAAGGAGAACCGGTATGTTTTCCCCCAAATTTCGGATACTGGCTGATGTAAGTGATCTCGTGCATAGATCCCGGAAGAAAGCACCGATCCCTGCATATATAGTAGACATACAAAATTAAATAACTCAAGATTAACAAATAAAAACATGGTAACATAAGTAATAGTGTAAATATACATACATGCAATAGCTCCATAGACGTTTCTAGGAAGAAGACCTTCAAATGCAAATGGAAGGAGGCGCTGCATGACAATCATGACTCTTCATCCCAAAAAACTTCCCTTCTGAACTATCAACGCAATTACGAAAGTTAGATGCATATCCGTCTATAAATTTGACACTATGCTTAATCCAATCAAAGAACTCCTCCTTTGAAATTGCATCCAACCGAAAAGCAGGGGCAGTGATTTTCCGTTCGTCATTACATGCAACTTCTTACGGGAACAAATATCTGGCAAGTCCAATCTGGCCTTCAAATTATCTTTCGTCTTTCCTTGCACATTTAGATCAGTGTTCATGATGTTGTCGAAAAAGTTCTTTTCAATGTGCATCACATCTAGATTATGGCGCAGCAAATGGTCCTTCTAATATGGGAAATCCCAGAAAATACTTTTCTTGTGCCAATTGTGGTACTCCCCACAACCGTCAACGAGATAATGCCCATTACCCCCGCATGAAACTGTCCTTTCAGCACAAAAATCTTTCAACTGAGTCATAATATAATTCCCATCAAACTCAGGAGGTGGACCATCAAAAACTTTTTTTTTCTTTCTAAACAATGTTGTGCTCCGACGATATGGATGATCATGCGGTAGAAATCGTCGA
The DNA here is from genome assembly GCA_002933915.1 of Eutrema heterophyllum. Classification (NCBI taxonomy): domain Eukaryota; kingdom Viridiplantae; phylum Streptophyta; class Magnoliopsida; order Brassicales; family Brassicaceae; genus Eutrema; species Eutrema heterophyllum. Next base: position 1,975,439 of record PKMM01026164.1, on the reverse strand, counting down.
TGACAATCGAACAAATAGGTCTTTCGTCTGTGCTTCAATTGGAACGCATCAGTGTTATCTTGACAATACGGACACGCCAACCTTCCATGCGTCGACCATTCAGATAGCATACCGTATGCTAGGAAATCACTTATGGTCCACATAAGTACCGCATGCATCATAAAATCTTGTTGCAGGGAAACATTGAACGCTTCAACACCATTTATCCACAACATTCTCAACTCATAAATTAATGGCTGCAAGAAAATATCAAGGGATTTCTTAGGATGCTCTAGACCGGGGACGAGGATCGTGAGGAACAAAAACTCTCGTTTCATGCACAAAGTTGGCGGCAAATTGTAAGGTGTGACGATTACTGGCCACAACGAATATTGCCTCACATGCTTTCCAAAAGGGTTGAATCCATCCATAGATAACCCGAGGTATACGTTCCTTAGCTCACACGCAAAACTAGGATAAACCTCTTGAAAATGTTTTCATGCTTCTGCATCTGAGGGATGCGCAATCTCTCTATCTGAGTATTGTTCTGCATGCCATCTCATAGGCTCTGCCGTGCGCTCCGATTGATATAACCTCTTCAACCTATCAGCTAGGGGCAAATATTACATCCGTTTATGTGGAACAGTTACTCTGCCACCTGTATCCTGATACTGAGGTTTGTGACAAAAGCGACACTTCAACTGGTTTTCGTCCTTTCTCCAGTATATCATACAGTTGTCGATGCACGCATCTATCATATGATACGGTAATTCAAGACCAGCTACAAGCTTCTAAATCTCGTAGTATGAAGCCAGTGAAATATTATCTTCATGTAAGATATCTCTCACAAAATCAGCTATCGCATCAACACAATCCTCGGCTAAGTTGAAATCCGTCTTTATAGTCATCAACCTGCTTGCAGTTGATAGAGGCGATATTCCATCTCTACATCCTTTGTATAATGGCTGCTTAGACGCATCTAGCATATCAAAAAACTTACGCGCTTCTAAAATTGGTTCCTCTATCCTGTTACCATCCTCAACATGATACGATGCTATGTTTTCACGAAATGCATCAGTCACCATCTGAACGTACATGCGTTTACATCTAATTCCGGTTTTGGTTCCTCTAACCTACCCGAAGTACTACCAAACCTATCTGATGTGCTACCATAATATTGCTCCATTGAATCAGCTTCTCCGTGGGTATACCAAATCTTGTAACGAGGCATAAATCTATTCCTATATAAGTGCTTCCATACTTCCCTAATAGAGACTAATCTATGATTCCGACATTTAGTACAAGGACAATACATTTTACCGTATTCCGATGTCATGCTATTGTTTGCCGCAAAGTTCATGAACTCCTCCACACCTTGTGCGAACTCATCCGTCAATTCCCCTGTTGCGGGATCACGCGGAGGTTTATCCATCCACTATCGAAAATAAGACATTGTGTAAGTTTTGTTGTTGTGTGTATGTTGTGAATGTTGTGAACGAGGGGGAGAAATATTTAGCGATTTTCCGACGAATTTTTAAATTTCAAACGGCTACTACAACGAATACATTAGGGATATCAAGTGGTCGGAAAATTCCGACCGACAGAAATCCCTCAAATATCGATCGGAAATTCCCCACCGATTTCCGACGATCTTGAATCGCTCGGAATTTTCCGACCGATTTCCGAGGGAATACCGGCGAATATAAATTCGTCGGAATTTCGTCAGAAATCCGTCGGAAAAGTCCGACCAATTTCCGACAACCTTCAAACCGTCGGAATTTTCCGACCATTTCCGAGGAAATTATATTTGCCGGTATTCCCTCGGTAATCCGTCGGAATATTCCGACGGCTTGAAGGTCGTCTGAAATGCCGTCAGAAATCGCTGTGTTTTCTTGTAGTGTTAGCTTAAACAGCGTTTCGTAAAAAAAGTGTGAATGATAGATCGTTATTAATTGTTCATCTTGATGTAGAAATGTATTTATGTAATAGCATTAAGAAACAGTTCTTTCCTCTAATTCAATATGAACTGAGCTTAAATACCGTTTTCCTTACTGTTTATGAGTCATATATAGTCTTGGTTTTTCTCTTGATATTGAATATGTAATAGGGTTTCTTAGTTTTTTTCTTTCTTCTGATCAAATATGCGTTTTGAACTTAAAAATGTAGGTTATGTAGCGTTTTCCTTACGTTTTTGAATCATAGACATTCATTGGTTGTTTTTACTTGATATAGAATATGTATGGAGGCAATGCTGATCTAAAAAAGAAAGGAGTTTTATCAGTAGGTGTTCCCGGGGAAGTCGTGGGTTTATTCACGGCTTGGAAAGAGCACGGAAATCTACCGTCGAAGCGGTTAGTGAGGCCTGCAGAGAAACTGCGACTAGAGACAGTATCTTAGCAGAAGGATTATGGATTTCAAAGTATCTCCATATGAAGATGAATGCGACTAGAGACGGTATCTTAGCTGACGAAGGTCTCTCAAAACTATTTGATTCAAATGGAGAGCTCAAGAAACCAGGGACGGTTTGCCGAAACCCAAAATTGGCTTTAACCTTGAGGCAAATTGCAAAGTATGGTCCAAAAGCGTTTTACAATGGCACAGTTGGGGTAAACCTAGTTAGAGATATACTTAAATCATGACGTATAATAACTATGAAAGATCTGCAAAGTTATAGAGTTAAGGTTAAAGAACCGTTGTCCGCAGACATTCTTGGATACCGACTACTTGGGATGTCTCCTCCTTCATTCGGTGGCGCTGCAATGATGCTTGTAAGTTCATCTTTTGGTTTTTACGAAAATTTCACATTTAATCAAACCTAAGTTAACGAGAGTTTCTTGTGTTGCAGATTTTGAACATTCTTTCTCAATATGGGATTCCATTAGGTGTTTCGGGCTCTCTTGGTGTTCATCGACTAATTGAGGCTCTAAAACACGCTTTTACGGTTAGAATGAACCTTGGGGATCCGGATTTTGTCGATGTTACGAAGGTTGTTTCGGATATGTTGTTTCCAAAGTTCACACAAGACTTGAAGAGAAAGATAAACGGCAAGAAAACCTTTGATCCAAAATATTATGGCGGCATGTAAGTATTTCGATCTGTTAAAACCCGCAAATTTCTTCTACGATTCTTGATTTATCAGTCTTTCTTTCTCCAATTGGTAGGTGGAATCAGATCGAAGATCACGGGACCAGCCATTTATCGATCATAGATCGCAAGAGGAATTGTGTGTCGATGACTAGTACAATAAACGGTTATTTTGGGGCGTCGATTCTATCTCCTAGTACAGAAATCGTTCTGAACAACGAAATGGACGATTTCTCGATGCCGATGAAATCTGTCAGTGACCTAGATGTGCCGCCACCAGCACCGGCTAACTTCATCCGTTCCAGAAAACGACATTTGTCCTCAATGACACCTACCATTGTAGTCAAAGTAAGAGGAAAAAATCATGTTACTTGTGCTCTACTGCAAGAGCACAACTAATCAAAATAGTAATGTAGTGATCAAATCTAAAAGGACCAAGTGTAACACTACGAGAATGCAGAAAGAAAATAAATCTAAGAAGAATGACTAATGATTGTGGTTTTGTAACTTCTAAAACTACGAATGACAACTAAAAACGGTGTAAATTCAAATGAGAAAAAGCGTTAGGCCCATGGTCAATTCGCAAGAAACATGAATAACTGTTAAAGTATCTTAAACATGGAATGCATTAAGAATCGTTCTAGAACTCAAACCAAAGATTAGATTAACATTTTCCCAAAGTATTAATCCCTATGCTTAGATCTATGAAGACTAACACCCATTGAATTCAAAAGTCCTAAGCATGCATTCTAGTCCGATTTGATAAGTTCACAAAACACCTTAACATCAACTCTCGTTGGCTAATGATGTTTTGCCCATCAAGGTTCTTTCAGGCATTTAAACAAACACTTTCGGTGCATTAAACATCCTAAGATCATGAACTAAGTGATCAATCTAGTTCAAGCACTAAGAACAACCTAGATGAAGAATCCAATATATAATTCCCTATTTAATCAACTGTAACTATCGATCATGAAATTAGTCTCTTGAAACCCTAAACCTAACTAAACGACTACTCACTCATAATTGCATAGAAAACACAGAGGGATGAAAAGAATTGCATAATAAGATTAGAAATCGAAAATTGGGTTCAGAAATCTTCTCAAAAGGGTGAAAAGACAGAGATTCGCCTCCTCATAGCCTCACAAAGAAGAGCTCCAAAAGTCTCAATGAAAAATAAAAAGTAGCCTTATAAAGTGTCTTAAGAATAAGTATAAATAGGTCTTGGGTCGGATTAGGTCGAGTTGGGATGATTACAAGGCAAAATAGAAAGTTAAAAACTGCATTTTTCATCTGGGAAGTAGATCGATCGATCCCATGGGGGATCAGTCAATCTGGGCTTGAACCGGTCGATCTAAAGGAGTTTGTTCGATCTGAAAAATGTCTGCAAAAATCACCGGATCGATCGATCCATCAATCGATCTGTTGTCCCTTCCTGCACATGCTTTTTCTGCTCGCTAGACTAGACTATTTTCATGAAACTGGCATAACTTTTGATCGCACCGTTGGAATAACCTCAACCAACTTCCAAATGAAAGTTAATCTAATGTTCTATCTTGCATCAAAATTTGAGCTCGATCCATCGGTGGAATGCTTCAACGAATACCAAACTTCTGACGTATTTGCATGATTTTGCATCTCCATATGCTCATTTGCACAAAAATGCTATTTTCTCCCAAAATGACATGAAACCTGAAAAGACTCGATAAAGGACTAAAAGACTCTAAAAAGACACTTTGACTCGATAAAAGACACAAAAACAAAAGGTTAGAACCGATAAAAACACAGTTTATCACTACACGAAAACATGAATTAGGATTCTAAACAACATATTTTTATGCTTTGGTTTGCTCAGGATGGTAAAGTGAAAGTTGTGGTGGGTGCAAGCGGAGGAATGTATATCATCGCTGAAACAACGGAGGTTTTCTTGAATCATTTTTTCCTCAAGATGGATCCTCTTTCTTCCATTGTGGCTCCAAGAATCTACCATAAGGTTTTTGCTTTTTGGTTTCTTTTTCCTACCCAAAATAGAAACTTTCTTGTTCTTTGGTTGATAACTAAAATTTGGTTTATGTAATGTCATTTCCAGTTGATACCAAACATAGTTTCGTATGAGAATTGGACGACAACTTACAATGATCATTTTGAAATACCGAAAGAGACAAGACATGTGTTGAAGAAGAAAGGTCATGTCCTAACGCCGTTTCCAGTAGGGACGATTTCCTAGTTCGTTTTGAAGAATCTGGTGGAAGGAGTAAACTTGTGGCGGTAAGTGATCCAAGAAAAGGAGGGTTCCCTTCGGGATATTGAGATTGGAATTGATTATTTTCCTTGTTTTTAGTCAACCACTTCCATTAAAGCTTAAGAAACAGAGTTTTCAAGAGCCAAAAGAGCTCTTTTCGCAATCGAGCCAGCCGAACAATTGGCCTCTCGAGGAATAAAACGATAAGAAACCGTAGAAAACAACAAGACTAAAAGCCTAATATCATAGAGAACTCCATGGAGTTCGATCGACTCCTCGTTTGAGTTTAAGAGATTAACAAGAGATTGGAAGTCTGAGAGGATGTGAACCTCCGAGAGGTTGCAAGCTGCTGATGCATGCGGGTTTGTCGCTCAACTTCAGGTTATACAAACCCTAGGCGTCTGCAAGTGCACAGTAATGCGATTTAGTACTTACGGTGTCAATCCACGGGGAGAACACACTTTTCTACAAAACCTTAGAAAGAGAACTAGTAAGGAAGTCTAAAACAAAAAGGGTTTTTAAAAGGGTTTTTGGTGTCACAAATTGTAAAGTACGTAAAAAGGAAAAATCGGTTGTAAAGCAATAGAGATAAATCGGTTGTAAAGAAATAATAAAATGGATGTTGGGTCGACAGGGATATCTCCGGGGAATGTTAATTTGATTCAAAGCACGGTAACAAAGCTCTTAGTAAAATCGATTCTAGCAAACTATTGGTGGAGTGTGCGGTGGTGACTCAGAGGACACCGGCGGCGGTGTTCCCATGGCCGCTACGGTTTACGAAAAAGGCAAGTTTAGGAGCGGCTACGGTTTTTCCCAAATCAATTAATTTGTTTACCTTTAATAAGATAGATTTTTAATTTAGATTCATGTGGATCTCTTGATTAATTAAGCACTTATGCATTATGCTTGAACGAGTTTTGCTCGATTTTGGCTGTCATGAAGTTGAAATTGCAATGTTCTTGTTAATTAGGATGATGGATTAATATATTGTATTGATTCATAGATATGTTTTATACTTTTTGATCGATGTTAGCTTGTCTAAATGTCGCTAAAAAAACCTTATCTATTTCGTGATATATTGAATCCATCACTAAATACTAACAGTCATTTACTACTATCACTTTATGAGACTGTATTTTGTGACCGATGTATTCGATCTGGTCATTTAGGGTTTAAGATTAAGTTCAAATTTTATGAAATTTTATAGGGAATTTGGTGTAAAAACGTGATGGTTATCTCTAAAAAATATTGCTTTTAGACCATTACAATACAGTTTCCGTAATGTGTTTGCTCATTGTGAATTAGACCATTAATTTGAGGTTTTGAATTTTCAATGGTTTCGATGTTTCTGCTATTTACATTCTTGATTTGTGATTTGAGAAATTAGGTAAATAGGTTCTCTTGGACTTTCATGTTGGTGACATAACAAAGTCTAAAACGTCAGTAGATGTAACATGAGGATTGCACATTTAATATACATTCCTAGTTTGGATTTAAGATATGTCGTGAACCAATTTGGAACAACGAGTTGAAGTATAAGTTGGTTTTGTAAGTTTGCTTATTTTTCTCTTTTTTGATTTATTATAAAAATATTTTCTTTGTTATCATTATGTTTAGACTTGAGATAGTAGAGGTGTCAAACAGGCTGGAGACCCGCGGGCCAGGCCTGATAAGGTCCGCCACAGGGCGAGTTTGGACATAGTTATACGGACCGTGGTCCTAGCAGACCAGCCCGTTGCAGTCTCAAAAAAGAAAATGTCCACCGCAGGGCGGGTCAGATGGATGTAGACCAGCGGGTTTAGAGGGCCGGCCCGCCGGCCAACGTCTTTCATAGTGTCTTTGTCATCAAAATGGTTTGTTCTTATGCGTTTCTTCTTCTTTCTTCTACTTGTGTATTTGAAGGATTAGGTGCTTGTTCATGTTGTTTGAATGCAAGTAATGATTGGTTTAAAATTAAAACAAAATTGTTACTAACGATTGAGGAAAGTTTAAAATAAAAGCAATATTTGTTATTATTTTGTTGCTAATTAGCAACGGAATTAGGACGAATTATTTTTTTATTATAAAAAACAATATTCGTTGTTACTTCATTGCTAATTAGCAACAAATTTATGATGAATAATTTTTATTATAAAAAGTAATATTCGTTAAAATTTCGTTGTAAATTTAAAACGAATTTACGATGAAAATTTTTTTATTATAAAAAATAATATTCATTGTAATTTCGTTGTAGATTAACATTGGACTTACATCGAATTTGTTTGCGACGAATTCGTAAAATTCAAAGTTAATTCGTCGTTAAAGTTTAGACAAAATAAACCGTTGTGAAAAGATTTACTTGTTGGTTACAGATTTTGGAATGAATCGAAAGGATAGTTTGAAGAAATATGAGACGATTGTGTGATGGGAAAGAAAATGTAATTATTTTAAACCCCAACTACCTGTAATTATTCTCAAAAGAAACGCAAGATTCCAAGACGACACGTTTATCAAAACGCGTCTCTTCGATATTAAACCCCAACTACCTGTAATTATTCTCAAAATTTTCATTACAATAAATTCTCCAAGTAATAAATTCTCTAAATAATAAAAACACATGAGACAAAAAAAGTTATACATGGTTTTGGCATGTGAGCAGTAACAATTATTCCATACCAAAAGTTATTTTTCCCACCAGCAACAATTGTTCGGTACAAACTGCATTGGTCCTGCATGATTAGAGGTGGGCATTCGGATCCTCCTCGGATTAGGTTTGAGTCGGGTATTTGAGGTTTAGGGATTTAGGTACCGATCGGGTATTATAAAATTTCGGATCGGATTCTGTTCGGTACCTTCCGGATTTGGGTCGGTTCGGGTATTTTTCGTAAGATCCAAAATTTTTTCGAATCCGGATCCGAAAATATCCAAAAGTATCCACAATACCCGAAAAAACTCAAAAATCCAAAAAACCCGAAAATCCGAAAAAAATAAAACAAACCAGAAATGTTCATTTCAATAAAACCAGTACACAATCAATCAAACCAAATCAATCAAGTTCACATGTCTCATTCATGTTCAGTACACAAATGTGAAATAAAACCATAAAATTGCATAAAACCAAAGTGAAACAACCATCGAAAAAAAATAAAAGAAAACAAGTTTTGCTTATCCATGTCTCTTAATCCATGTTACAACATAAGCAAATCAAATGAATAACATCATATGCAAATCAAATTGATTACCAACACCAAGACTTGAAACCAATGAGCTAGTTACCTTGAAGCCGAGTCATCTAGTTCAAGTTATCTTGTAGCTGAGTCTTCTAGTTCAAATAGAATCGAGTATTAAACTCTGAAAAATCTGAAAAAGAGTTAAGAAAACAGAATGTTACAAGATAAAACAAAATGTTATAATAAAACAGAAAGAGTGAAGAGAACATATACCTTTCTCAAGCTTGTCATGTAATTCAATTTCAACAAGCATTTATGCATTTGTAACAAATGTTTTCTCACTTAACTTAATCTCAGCCTTCATCCATTGCCCAATGCACATCAAGATCTCAATCATATAATGAGTTAAAAAATTCCTCTAGGGATCTATGATTCGGCAGCTAGTGCTAAAAGCACTTTCCGATGCAACATAAGATATTTGCATTGTAAGAACATCTCTAGCTATTTTAGATAAGATAGGGAACTTACCACTATTGACCTTCAACCAAGACAAAACACCATACTCAGACCATGCATAGTTTTTGGTTTTTCAGTCTTTTCCTTCAAATATATCTCCAACTCATCCCTTGCATCTTCAGCTCCTATTTCATCAATCATCTCCTTATATACAAAATCCATCCTTTCATACATGAAATCATTATCAACCAAATCCATATGGTCTTGGCTATCCCCTGCAACTTGATCTTTGCCACTAGAAGATGATGCCTGAGTTTAGTGAGATGGTGGCACAAAAGATTCTTTCTTAAGCCGACTACTATACTCCGCAAACAGAGATGTCATAACACCATAGACTGATTGATACAACTCCTTAGCTTATGCAATCTCTTTATCATAAAGTTTCTTAAAACAAATCTTAGCAAACTGCATTTTCTTGGCCATATCTAAAACACTAGCAATAATCAACATCTTATTGATGTGCTTCATTCCATCCCAATACTTGTCAAATTTGGCAAACATGTCATCAGCCTTATCCTTCAAATCTTTGTCTAAACCATTGCTCATTTTCATCAGATTTCTCTCTATAGTCACTATCTCACCATAGCACTTATATGAGCAAACAGAAGTAGATGCTGACACAACCAAAGTAGAGTTATAGAAAATGATTTAAAACCTTACTAATATCTCCACTGCATTCCAATCATTTGATGTAGGCGGTCCAATCATTTTTTCCATTCTCTACTTCCATAAAATAGTCATTGTACAACTTATATTTAGCTTCCATTTTATCAAATGCCACTCTGAACTTAATAGCTTCTAGTCGCATCAGATAAGTTGAATTACACCTTGTTTTCATATCCAAAGGCAAACTTCCCCTAAACATCTTTCATGTGCCAACCTTCAGTTCAAATTAATGAGTTTAATCTCGAAGTAGAAGATCTAACATACTACATTTCATTCCGAACTGTTGCCATATTATCACATAATTCATGCAAACCTTCATTCACAATCAAATTGATAATATGTGCAACACACTTTATATGCACGAATTCTCCATATAAAACCAATGCATCATTGCCAACTAAGCTGAATTCCCTCTGAAATCTTCTAAGAGCAAATGTGTTGGCAGTTGCATTGTCAACCGTGATTGTGAATATATTATCTATTCCCCATTCAGCCAAGCACTCAAGAGGAACAATAACAATTGTCTGACCTTTATGATATGTGATGTACTTAAACCCTATTATCAGCTTCTTTAGTTGCCAATTTGCATCAATGAAAATGCACTGTAATCACCATGTAACTAGCAGTTGTAGCCTAAGCAACCCATATGTTAGTTTTGAGAGACACTCATTGCTTATTAGCCGCAATCAAATCCTTCAGAGCTGCTTTCTTTTTCACATACATTTCCACAATTTCTCTAGTAGCAGTTCTTCTTAAATGAGGCTTGTAGGGGTAAACTCAGTCGCAAAAGTGTTTCCACGCAATACTCTCAACGAATGCAAGTGGCAATTCCCCCAACACTAGCATCTCATTAGAAGCCTCTTTGAAAACAACCTCCTAAACTTTTGCATCCTTCAAATTACCATCATTAGCAATGATTTTTGAACCCTTATGCTTACTTTGTAGCCATGCCTAAGTACTTTTTGCTGCATGTCAAATGCTTCTGCAAATTTGAAGTCCCTTTCGATGATGCACCGCCGAAATCTCAAAAACAGTGATTGCATATGCATTTGTCACGATCATCATCTGCTCTCGTAAAGTGCTCCCATACAGGACACCTTGTATTTGGTTTCTTTTTGCAGAAGAACTAGCTCAAAGCATCTTTTCTTTTACCTCGATTCCCAAGGATTCTTCTGTTGCATCATCTTTGTCAATATCAATGTCTTCTGAAAATGATGAATAATCCATCTAAACATATGCAAAATAGAAAAAATTGATCAAAATTTTAAGGGTAATCGACCTATCCCCTCCCCCGCACGGAAATATCATATAATAACAGATCCACCCAAAGTTTCGATCTCGGCATTGATCTCTTTGATTTGAAAGTTAAAAACGTATGTCTCCCAATTGGAAAGTTCGAAACATATTTACTCATAATCATTGGTTTGAATGGTCTGTGAGCTAATCCTTATACAAAATCACTTAAACCGAATTAAAAACCCGACCCAAATTAAAAACCCAACCTGGTAACCCCACCTAAATGACGATAATTGATCCAACAAAAAAAGGGATTTGCAACCACAATAATCAAAGCCCCCTTCTTCCGCTTATAATCCGATCATCATGAACAACCAAAAACCCATGATTTCAAAAAGAACAATCTCAGATTCAATATTCAGAGAGAGAAACCGAAGAGATCAAACAAACAAAAAGGAATCAACAAATTAACATGAGATTGAGATTCACCCGAAGAAAACCCTCGTTGGGCAACGGAAGAAACTTCTTCTTCTTCTCTTCACTGTCGCTATTTTCTTCTTCTTCTCTACGTAACTTCTTCTTCCCAAGATTAACATCCGAGACTGTCCTCGACAAACCCTTAAGTATTTTCCGGAGCCAGGAGGAGAAAGCTTTTCTTCACCATTGTTGATGGAGGAGAAAGCTTCATATCTTGTTTTTTTGTTTCTGGTGAGAGAATGAAAGAGAGAAGCAGATTCTGATATTGATCTTATCCAATTATCCTTTCAGAAGAAAAAAAATCTGATTTCTCTCTTCCCCTTTTAAAGCCATTAGCCACAAAGTTCGAACCTTTTAGGGTCCCAGCGAAATTGCATCCCCTTTGCTGAAAAAAACTTAAAGTCAGAAGCTATGGATCGAAGAGAAGCAATGGCGTTATCCGGGTCGTGTCTCCTCCTTTACTAATTGAGTCTTCTCCTGCCGATTCTTCAGCGGCGGTTCCCCCTCCTTCGTCGGGTGAGACGTCTGTGAAGCGGAAGAGAGGAAGGCCTCGAATATACGGACAAGATGGTTCTGTTTCGTTGGATGGCGGAGATTTGGCCGGAGATGGTGGAGAAATTGGCCAGAGATGGTGGAGAAATTGGTGATTCGTGGAGTGGAGTGATTTTTTTTGTTTTTTAGGGATTGTAATCGGGTATTCGGGTGGGTGGGGAGTATTTAGGCTAATCGGATTGTCGGTTTGATTTTGGTTTAGTTTCATGTTTATATGGTTAAAACAGAATTGGTAAACAGTAAACCGAAATTAATTGTGGTTTGGGTGTAATTTGGTTTTGAACTTTCATTTGGTGGATAAATAAGTTTCGAATTTCTAATCCGTACAGATATAAGTTTTTAACTTTCAAATCACGGAGATCTAGGCCGATGTCGAAACTTTGGGTGAATATATTACTATATGATACTTTCGAGGGGAAAATAGATCGTTTATCCATTATTTGATCATTTTTTATTACTATAAATCATTGATTATGTCTTTTGTGTTTTTTCCTAAGAAATTTTTTTATCAGAAGAATATACATGTGGAATCCAAATGACTTTTATCTAACTTTTATCTTGATATGCATGTGGAATCAACATGTATTGATTGTGCCACAAAGAGATTTTTGTGTATCACGTTTTAGAGAGGAGAAGAAACTAGGAATGGAGTTTCTGGATTCATCAAAACCTACCGAGTTTTGTGGATTTGTAATTATGAGCTTATACATGAGAATTGTTCTGTTTTATGCTCGTCTACATGATATTTTTATTTGAGAGTTGTTTAATCAAACTTCTATGAACCTTATGTCACACAAACAAAAATTTATGTAGTGCTTAAATGTTAATTCATGATTTAAAGCTTGACTTTTGCATAATCTATTCTCTTTTGTGAAATTTCGGTGTTCATAATATGTTGGAAGGATTATTATACTAATTTTAATTTTTATGTTTATTATTAGTTTGATCTACTTTTATTTTTATTACTAGACTAATCTAATTTTATTTTGATTACTAGACTAACCTAATTTTATTCTTATTACCGAAAATACCCTTATGATATTTGTTGAGAAAAACACAATTACAAAACTGACATTACTATTTATTTGCCATGTAGACAAAAGTTGATTTAACAAGTCTATCGTTCTTTGATGGTAGACTTGTATAATTTTGGTCAACTCAAATTTTGGTCGGTAGATTTGTTTGATAGATGGTAGATTTGTTTGAAAAATGGTAGACTTGTTAAATCTTGGTAGACTTATATTGGTAGATTTATTTTAACGACTCGGTAGATATATTTATTTTTTGAAAATATTTATCTTTGATGGTATATTTGTTTATGAGTTGGTAGAATTTACGACCAAACCGTTGACTAATGGTAAATTTTTGACTTTTTGGTAGATTTATTGACAATGGTGGTAGATTAATCTTACAAAATGGTAGACTTATTTCTTTTGGTGGTAGAGTTAATCAGTGTGAATTATTTTTTCGTGACGGTATATTTGTATTGGCAACGGTAGAGTTTTATTGGGTTGGTAGATTTATTTATTATGGCAGTAGATTTAAAACCGTGTAATATCTTGGTGACTTCGTTTTGTAACGGTGGTAAATTTAATATTAATGACGGTATATTTAAAAATATTTGGTAGGTTTGTTTGTAATGGTGGTAGATATAAAAACGTCTAACATCTCGGTGACTTCGTTTTGTTATGGTGATAGATTTAATATTAATGACGGTAGATTTAAAATTATTTGGTAGATTTATTGTTAATGGCGATAGATTTAGTAAATCTTTTGGTATTTACTCAGATAATCTTCAGTTGGTAAACTTATTATTCCGCATTGTGGTAGACTTTTAATGACGGTAGATTTATTGACATTGTTTGGTGGTAGACATTTGACTTTTTCCAGAATGAGAAATGACGTTTTTGCCCTACACTAAAACTCAGATTTACAAAAAAGTAGGCACCTAAATATGCTAAGTATGAAAATTTTTAGTGTTTGATGGTAGATTTATTGTAATGATGGTAGATTTATTTTTTTATCCTCCTTTCTTTTCCGGGTTAAGATTATTTTTGAACTTATGTCCTATTGGTTCTCTTAAACATTCACCTTATGTCCTTTTGGTTTTCTTCTGTGTAATAACTAATTTTTAACTTAGGATCTCTTGGTTCTTATTTGTGTTTATTCTGATACATTTAACTCAAATTACACTAAACCTTGGACATAAAAATGTCAAATGACACATCAAAAATTGTAGTAGTACTTTTATGAAAGATGTTTCTAGAATCACAATTAATCATCGACTCAACAAAAAAAGATTAAGAGATGGTATGTGTCAAATATGGCATATGAGCTTTGTAATTTTTTGGGTTTGTGGTCGTTTGCTTTCAGTATTGGTTTATAGAATAGATATGTGTTTTTTGTCCATATCATTGGGTTGATTCATGTGTTTTTGGTTAAAATCTCATTCACCTTGGTTATACATATTAAGCAAAGTGAAAGTAAAAAAGTGAATGATTAGCAAACATGGTAGAAAAGATGAAATGTTTGACACATGACTCAGCGTTTTTGCAACGATTATAATTTGAAAACAATACCATCATCTAAAATCCAATTATCATTTGTGCAAAGGGATTCATATATAGATATACCATCAATTCAATAATAAATCTACTATGATTTCAAAACAAATCTACCATCATTTCAAAAATAAATCTACCAAATCCAAATCTACACTCCGTAGAAGAACACACCAGAACGATGCCGCAAATCTTATCGGAGACCTGTCTGCCGTCGCGAAGGCCATAAATCAGTCGAGAAGAAGATATTTTTCCCCAGTAAACATACAATCTTTTCAATAAATAAACCTACTATCAATTCATAAGCAAATCTTCACAAAAATAAATCTACCATCAATTATATCCATTAAAAAAGACACTAAAACGAAGCCGGGAATCTCGTCAGAGACCTGTCCGCCGTCGCGAACCCCATAACATGTCAGAGAAGAACAAACAAATGCCATTATTCATATATATAAAGTTCAAATATGTAACTAACAAATCTATCATCGTATAAAACGATAATTCTACAATCATCAACAAACAAATGTACCATCAAATAATTAATATAACTCTATTATCATGAACAAACTATTTCTCACCTCAAATTTCAGAACCGTTACTGGAATTTTCAGATGACGGTAATATCACCGGAGATGACGCCACCTACCTGTCGGAGAAAAGAAAAAGCCGTTAACAATAAGTCTACCATTATGTTAACAAAATCTAATAAACAAATCTACCATCATATATATACAAACTACATCATATAAAAATAAATCTACCATGATATATAAACAAATCTATCGTCATATATATACAAACTACCGTCATATATAAACAAATCTACCGTCATATACAAACAAATCTACTGTCATATACAAACAAATCTACCGTCATATATATACAAACTGTAACACCCGTGTCCCGGGAAACGAGAAATTTTTAATTAGCATCCGGTTATTGAGTTTAAATAACGGGTTTCAGTTTATTGAACCAATTAAGGTTTGAGGGTGTTAATTTGAGAATCCCAAAAGTTAGGGGTTGATTGGATTAAATGAGAAACTCGAGTTGTGTTTATTTGATCAATTTAAAAGTTGCGGGGCGGTTCCGGAAGGATCAGGAAATTGAAGGGCTTAAGGCGCAAATTTCTCAAACTAACCAAAAACCCTACGCGACTTCAACCTTATAATCGCACGCCACTTGATCTAGAGTCAGGGATCTTAGCTCGGAAGCTTTGGCTGAGTGAGTGTGGCTGTGAGCAAGGAGTCAAGGAAGGCGCTTTTGAAAAAGAGAGTTTGTTGGCCGGAGAGCGTGAGAAAGGAAGAGATCGTGTGAGGAGGGTGAGCGGCGGAGCTAGGTGCGGGAGTGCCGTGCGAGTTAGGTCAGATCACCATCATCATCATCATCTTGGTAAGCCCTTGTTTCAGTTAGTTGTATGTTGTATTCGATCGGAGATGTTGTGGCGTTGGTGTTTGTGGTTACGGTGACTTGCCGGAGAAGGCGACGACGACACGAACCGAGGTAGAGAAACCTTGGGTGCGGAGGGAGATGGCGTGGCGTTGGGCAACAGTGACGGAGTCGCGCCGGTGGTGTTCTCGCCGTGAGGTGATGTTGAGCGTTGCCGTGGTGGGTTAAGGGTGATCACGGGTGATCGTTGAGGATCGTCGTCAACGCGTGAGGGTGAGTTGACGATGGCTGTTGATGGATCGCCTGACCGTGGCTTCCGTGATGGTGAACCCCTCCAGTGGCGGTGGTTTCATGGTGAACGGCGTGTTGTTACAGAGGCGAGCTCGAGGAAGAAGAAGGAGTTGCGCGAAGAAGATGACTTGTGGTGTTGGTTTAATACCGGTTCAGCCGGTTTAGGATTAAATCAGTGCCGGTTTAGTGTCATTTTCTTAGCGGCGGATTGTGTTTTAATTTTTGTTATTATTATTTTTTAGGTGGATTAATAGAAGGTTATTCATCCCGGGGATTTCTAGAAAATTGCTGAATTTTCTCGTGGAACTTTCTGTGCGGGAATAAGGTGAGTGCAGGACCATAGGCGTAATTAAATAATTTTGATAATTGATGTGATTTCGTGATTATAGGCCGTTTACGATCTCTGGGGGTCTAGATCGAGTGTTTCATGAGATGTTTGATTTATTCGGTATTTTCGTGACAATCTATATTAATTATCTTAATTATTTGCTAGCCTGTAGATGGGAGGATTGTCTCACTAAGTATTTATCGAAATACTTATGCATCTCTTTTTTTTATTTGATGCAGAAAAAGAAAAAGTGTGACCGTGGGATCAGAGCGAGGAAGAGGGGGTGATCTAGACTTGTCGGTTATTTGGTGATTTTATTTAATAAATTATGATTATGATTATTAGGATTTAATCTTGAACCGGGAATTTATTGTTGAATTAATTGTGAGGTTTAATTATTTTTAGTGGAATTTTCTATGAGTTGTTGCCTGATTAATAATTATTATTAGTATGAGATTTTAATAATTATTTTGCAAAAAAAAAAAAGGGAAAAATAAATGGGTGCGGTTGTTTCACAAACTACCATCATATATTAACAAATCTACCAAACTCACCAAACCACTTATCTCTTACTAATAAATCTACCATCACGCGTTACACAATCTACCACCAAAGAAATGCAAAATTTAACATTCCTCACCGGAAAATCAAAACCGAAGACACAAAAGAAAACTAGGTTAATGGAGAACAACAGCTCCACCACCACCGAGCCGCCGTCGAACCTTAGATCGGTAACCTTTGCCTTCCGCCTCCGGCGACGAGTCATTCGAAGACTGCTTCGCCAAAAATCTTCTCGCCTCCACCGCATCTTGCTTTCTCTGAGCTACTCCACCGCCGCACCGCAGCCTGAGCCTAATGAAACTCCCAAGATCCAAGAAGACACCCCAACGAGACCTAAAGAAGTCGTCCTCACCGAGACAAACTTTGAAACTAAAGTCGATTAAACAAAAGGGGAAAAAACGAGACCTTGTAGAAAGAAGAAGAAAACGACAAGAGAAAGAGATAGAAGAATCAAAGCTGGGATACCGCCGACTCACCACCACCGGAGACCACCTACAGATGCACCACCGCCGGAATCAACAACGGCGGCCAATAAAAACTAGATCTAGGTTTAGAGAGAAGCGAGAGAGAAGAGGAGAGAGAAAAAGATGTAAACAAGATTTTATGTTTGTTTTTTTCCATTTTAATAAATAAATAATGACATTTTCGTAATATAATACAACATACGGATAAAATGGACATTGACAAATTTTCTAAGGTTAGTCTAGTAAGACTTCCCTCTCTAGAAGTTAGTCTAGTAAGACCGTCCACAATGGACCAGTTGAAAAAAAAAATCAACAGTTGACTAACTACAATGGGTAGTTGATAAAAAAATAAAAGCTTACGTGTATTCAATTTTGTTGAATATATTCAACTAGTTGAAACAACAAACATGGGACACATGGCAAATTTTAATTGGGGCTGAAAAAATCAGATGATAATCTGTACATGTACGCTTTTCAAGAGGTATGGCTTATTTTATTTTTTATTTTTTTTTACACCTTCATTATTGAAATCAATTATTACATATAAATAATTTTTTTTTAAAAATAAAAATTATATCAAAATTCATCATTTTTCATACTCTATAAATAGAGACTTGTTTCATTAGATTTGGACACAGAAAAAAACCATTTTCTTGACAATATTTTTCTATTTACCTTTCATAAACTCTCGTTTTTATCTTTTTCAGTCTTCTCTCAGAAAATGGATCCAAACAATAACCCTTCAAACACCCAAAATTCGTCAAACACATATGGGCAAGATTCGGAATGTCTCGTGATTAAAAAGATTTCCAAGTTTGTGAGTTTAGTCTATCGTACTATTTAAGTTATGTATGTTTTATTGGTTGTATTGTATGCTTCTTATTTTACTGTATTGTATTTTAAGTTTTTCGTAATTTTATTTGTTTTAATAATGATTCTCTCTATTCTCGTTTTTACTACTTGCATTTTTTAATTAAGAACATAAAAAATAAATAAAACAAAAAAATAAAAAAATATTTCATTCATAATTACGCTAATTGAATTTCAAACGATAGTCGTTAATAATAATAAATAATTAGATTAACTAAAACATAAAATAAAATAAAAATAATGAAATAAAAATGGTGGGGTAGGGTGTTGAATTTTATTAAACAAACCATTGTAGGATATAAAATTTTAGTGGGTGTTGAATTATTAGGTGGAAGAGAGAGAAAAGGATGTGGAAGAGAGAAATATGATGTGGAGGGTGTTGAAAAAAAAACCCAATGTATATAGTCTAAGAGCACCCCCATTAGAGACACCCACATGAGTGTCTTTAAAATTAATTAATATTAAATTTAATAATTTTTTAAGTTAAGACCCTCCACTTGTTTTTCAACTTCCATTAGTGACACCCTTAATGGTGTCTTAAAAATAAAAAAATAATTATTTTTTAAAATATGTCTTTTTAGTTTAAATTTATAAAATAACAAATGTTGGTTTAAACTTATGGAAAATTTTAAAAATAAAACTTAAAATTATAATTATATAATATTTTATAAAAAATAAATATATTACATTATAAATACTTTTAAGCATATATTACAATACGTGAAAACAAATTCAAACTTAAAATTGGATATAATAAACGGAAAACAAATACGTAGAATGATAGATACATATAAAAGCATTATCAAGAACGTAATTAACTCGGGTTTAATTTTGAGTGGTGCCAAATTTTTGCCATATATGTTCAACCAAATCAGCTTTCAATTGGTTATGTATTGTTGTATCACGAAGTCGATTTCGGACGCCCATCATATTGAAGAGATTGGTAGGTATATCTGTAGAATACGTTAAATCCACATGTGAAGTCCCGCTTCCTTCTCCTTGATAGAATTCTGATACATTGTATAGACTGTATTCATCTCGTTCATCTTCTACTATCATATTGTGCAATATGATACATGCTCGCATTATCTTTCCTATTTTTGTCTTATCCCAAATAAGAGCGGGATTTTTGACAATCGCAAATCGAGCTTGCAAGACCCCAAAAGCACGCTCGACATCTTTTCGGGCAGATTCTTGACATTGAGCAAATAATGAAGCTTTCAGACCTTGTGGAAGTGAGATTGATTGGATGAAAGTTGCCCATTTTGGATATATCCCATCAGTGAGATAGTAAGCTATATTGTATTGTCGCCCATTGATAAAGTAATCCACTCTCGGAGCTCGACCTTGTAATATATCATCAAAAACTGGTGAGCGGTCAAGAACATTGATATCGTTTAAAGTACCTGGAGGTCCGAAAAATGCGTGCCAAATCCAGAGATCTTGTGAAACCACAACCTCTAAAACGATTGTAGGTTTTCCTGATCCACGGGAATACTGCCCTTTCCAAGCTGTTGGGCAATTCTTCCACTCCCAATGCATACAATCAATGCTTCCTATCATCCCGGGAAATCCGCGTGCCTCTCCTTGATTGAGTAATCGTTGGAGATCCTCTGGTGTAGGCCTTCTTAGGTAGGTATCCTGAAAGAAGTAAATAATGCTGTCCACAAAATTTTCCAAGCATAAAAGTGCGGTGCTTTCACCGAGGCGAATGTATTCATCCACCGCATCAGCTGCAGAACCATATGCCAGCATACGAATGGCTGCTGTACACTTTTGTAGTCCTAACAGACCCAACCTTCCCGTAGCATCTCGTTTTTGTTGAAAGTATGGTACTCCATTGGATAGTGTATCAACAATACGTAAGAACAGTGGCTTGTTCATTCTGAAACGACGGCGAAACATAGTTTGAGAGTAAGTAGGATGTTCACTGAAATAATCATTCCATAACTGAGTGTGCCCTTCCTCGCGTCGTCTTTCAACAAAAGCTCGTTTACGCCTTGAACTAGTTGCGCCTTGATGATGGCCATAATTATCTATGCTTTCTTGAAATAGACTCTCAAAGTGTTCATCAAAAGCTTGATCAAATTCTTCATCTAAATTTGAAGAAGACATATTTGTGTGATAATAAAAAAGGGAAATGGATACAAGAGAGAAATGACAATTTAATGCAAGAGAGAGTTGGAATTGAAGTTTTGATTTCAGTTCTCAATATATAGACGACTCGTGAAACAAATACATGCCAGAATCCCATGAAATTTTGTTGTTTTCTGTCCCACTTGTGAGTTCACGGGCGTGAAACCACCACAAAGACTTCATCAATCATCTCTCCCATGTCCCCTCTTTCTGTCCCACTTGTGAGTTCACGGGCATGAAACCTCCACAAAGACTTCATCAATCATCTCTCCCATGTCCCCTTTTGTCTTTATCCTGAAATCAACAGCCAAGAAAGACGAAAGTAATAAGCAAAGAGTGACCATTGGTATTAAACATCAATCACAAAGACGAAAGTAATAAGCAAAGGCGAAAGTTTGTGTGGTTTTGGCGTTCTCTTGCTAGATTTCCACTGTTTTGAAGTGCTTTTTATAACTCATTCAACATCAATCACTCATCAAATCTTTTAACTTTTCCATAAATCATCTCTCAAATGATTCCAATCGATTCAAAACAAAGGATTCAGATATTAAAAACACATCATAGATAATTAAAACAAAGCATACATAATTAAAACACATCATACATAATTAAAAACAAAGCAGACATCAACTAAAAACTATCCTAACATCTCAGCAATTAGCTTGTTTTTCAGGTTGATTTCATCCTCAGAAAGCTCTGTTTTGGCTATGAGACTTTCGAGAATTCGCTGCTTGGATAGTCTTTCTCCCACAGCTATGTCTTTCTCCTTGATCTCCCACATCCTCTGAAACTGTAACATTGAACTAGATTCACTTTCTGTCTTTTTCGCTTTGCGTTTGGCTGCTTTAACACCCGGAGGGCGAGGACAGGCTTCTTCCTCAACACGAGATGATGTATTTGAAGTTGAGGAGTATGCGCTACCCTCACCTAGCTTAGTTCTTTTGGAGCTGTCATTACCTCTATAGGAACTAGAACTACACCATTTCTGATCGTGCATAAGCTTCCTCCAAGCATGCTCTAGGGTGAACTTCACTTTATGATCGTTGAAGTACAACTCGTGAGCCATTTGGAGAACATCATCGTCAGACTGGCCACTACTTCTCCTACCCGAAGCTTGGCTGTAGCATCCTACGAACTTGTTGACACTCTCATTGATTTTTTTCCATCTCTGCTTACATTGACCGGCCCCTCTCTTTGGTTTACCCGCTACTGCTTCACTAGCTGCATAATAGGATGCAATTCTATCCCAAAAGGCAACCCCTTTTTGCTCATTCCCCACGATTGGATCTTTGCTGGTGTTTAACCAACCACTGATCATGACAACATCTTCAGGGACAGTCCATCTGCGTCTACCTTCTCTTGAGTTCTCATCTAGCTTACTCCCATCACTACATTGGGTACTATACTGAGGGATTTGTGATGAGCTCATCTGGATAGAAGAGGAAGAAGAAGGAAAAGTTTCAAGATTATTACTCTCTTGTATATTCAAGAGGTCCATAAAGTTTTGAGAAAAACTATATGGATTCCTAGAAACCATAACATAAACAAGGAAAGATGAAGAAAAGGCAATTTGGTTTGGACTGCTATAGAAGATATGGTTTGGAGGAGAAGATCTGGTTTTTGGACTGCATAAATAGCAAAAAGAAAGCTCTGTTTTTGTTTCTCAGTCAAATAGACACTCAAGTATCGGTTTGACAAAATTTAAGTCTGACTGATATACTTCTGCAAAAGTGGACAGTAACTTTGACTAACTTTCGAGAATTTCTCAGTCAAATAGACACTCAAGTATCAATCTACGTGAAAGTATGCCAAAACAGAAGTTGCTAACAAATTTGGACCACCAAAAGTCATTACTAATATTCTCCTATTTCCTATCTTGTGTAACCAAAAACAGAAAGGGTCGTTTACTCATTACTCCTAGGCTCCTAGTAAAAATAACAATGCAGTAATATTGAGAAGATGGAATATTTGAAAACTACGCACCTTGCCCAATTCTTCATTTTGTGATGTCGCCAGCTGGTGTAGAGCAAGAAGAGTACTGCAACAGAAAGAGAATCAAGTTAAAGAGATAAGTGATTGTTGAACTAATATGATAAAAGTTAAAAGTCAAGTTACTCACCTACGTATCTCAGCAAGATCATCGGTTAGCTCGTATCTTAAATAGTAGTAAACATACAATTTTGAAGCAATGCCATCAACAATTCTTCTATTTACACTGTTGAGGCGACCAATGGTAGGTGCAGAACAAAGTTTGGCCTGAAAGATAAGAAAGAAAAGCACATCTGAAATTATGAAATCAACAAGATTAATTAACAAAGTATGTAAATGTTCATGTCATGTATCATCATTCATAGTTAAATCTATCATCTATGAAGCTAGAGACTCTCAGCAAATGCAAAACTCAACCCTTTACATAGCTATAATCATAGCATAGTAACACCTTAAAATAAAATGATCAAAAATAGAATTGAACAAAAACAAGAGATCATAAAATATGTAGGGATCAAGTGTACACATAATCGAGACTTAGCAAGGATCAAGTGACTATCATGGCTCAAGTGACTTAGAGTAAATATGTAAGGATCAAGTGACTATCATGGCCACTAAGCAAGAAGAACATTTACAGCAAATATTCATATCCCTCACAATGCTAGAATAAAACCCAAGATCAGATGGGGAAGACCGCCATTGTAGTGCAAGGAAGCTTCTCAAAAACTAGACACTATAATAATAGAGATAGAAGAAAGGTAACCTCGTTGTAATTTTTCTGATCAATGAGAAAAAGAAGAACAATGAAGAAGCAGTAAATCTCGAGCTCCGCATGTAAATGCTGAGGAGCTTGGGAAGTTGATGATGTTGTATCAACTTCCTTGTCATGTTCATCAGTCTGAACCAAGAATACAAATTCAAGCGTCAGTATATATAAAAGAAGCTTCACAGGCATAACTCGAATATAGCTATCTACTTCACTCTTAATTAAATCTAAAATTCGCAAATTACAGAACCTAAGCTCAGAATCACAATTACATGAAATCAAAACGGAGAAGTGAGGCGATACATACCTTAACAAAATAAAAAAGACGAGTATGAGCCTCAGAACCAGGAACCAAAGCGAAATCAAGGAAAGAAGAGATCACAGAACCGGTGAGCTTCCGTCGTAGTCCCACGGTGAGACGCACAGCCAGAGCTACACGGCGGATTTCCTTGGTATATGATCCAGTATCAGACAGAGCTGCAATCTCCTTCAACTCTGCCGAAAAAAGCTTTCCAATTAATTCAATTTCGAAACACATCAAACAAACCTAGGAGCAATTGTGAAATTAAGCGAAACTGAAGCATAGAGATGGAGATTTACGTTGTAGCGTGGAGGTAGGAGGAGAGACGGCCGATTGAGTTGAGGTGTGATTATCTGTCATCTCCCAAGCCGAGTGCTCAAAATCGATTCATCTCCAAAGGCGAACAGAGAGAGATCGATTGCTCAAAATCGATTCATCAGATGCGAAATCGAAGCTTGGATCCGAACAGAGAGAAATCGATGCAAAATAAAGAGATACCGATGGCGATGATTTCTGCGTTTAAGCAAAGAAATTTTTTTTGTACATGTTTAGAAAATACTCAGACAAATAGGATGCTGACACGTAAGGTGTCTTAACAAAAGAAAAATGTCTTCACAAAGACACGGGTCTTCACTGTTTTCTTAAATTTTATTATAAAATATGCTAAAGACACCCACATAATTGTGCAATGTGGGTGCTCTAATATTCCTGAGGTTACTTTCATGAATTTTCTCTAATATGTTAAAAATGATAATATTAGGAACGACTTGCGTAGCTTGAGGAATTGGAAACTAATTATACTCATGATACTGGTTGATTATTAATTTGTAGCCATGACACCACATAGAAGGAGCAAAAAGAATGAGAAAATCAAAGAAAAAAAGATCGATGCAACTGGTTCTATAAGAAGAGGGAAACATAGAGGAAGAGTGTTTCTACGAGAAAATGATAGTTTTCTTTCCATTTATACTACGCAGTTCCAAATTACGTAGAAGACAGATTCTAAACTTCGTAGAATACATATTCGAAACTTCGTAGAACATAGAGATCGAATACGTATTCTAAACTTCATAGAACATATAGATAACACATAATATGTATTCTAAACTACGTATAACATTTAGGAAAAACAGAACACGAACACACATATAAGAAAAATAGAAGACATATTCTAAATTTTGTAGATCATACCAATAAATGATTTTTCGTTATTATTTTTTTCCAAAAACTAGAGATAAAAATCTTTTCATTAGTATTTTTTTCCTTGTATATAAATTTATTGTTATTAAAAAATATTTAAAATATATTAGATTAAAATTTTAATTAAGATTAGGTTAGTGATAATATAGTTTAATTTTCACTTCACATGTTCTACCAAATACATGCTCCTCCTCCTCCTCCTCCAAACCCATAATTTTCAAAAACCAAGGTGAAAGTATAATTTTGGCTCTTCATCCAACACAAGCCGAACTGTGAAGTCATCACATGGACAAGTAGGCGTGGATCTCATATCGTGGATACGCTCATTTAATATTATCGTATAGAAGCAATGACACTACAAGAAAACAGCTTAATTCCAACGAAATTTTACGACAGAAATAATCCGATGTAAAGTACCAACAAATTTGCATCAATTTTACAACGAAATATAATTTCGATGTAAAGTCGTCGTAAATTTTTGTCGTTGTAAAATCGTCGTAATATAAGGACGGTTTTTCATCGATATTATGACGATGTCAAAATTCGTCGTAAATTCGATGTAAAATTACATCGGAATTACAACGAATATCATTTTTTTAGTATTTCGTTGTAAATTCGATGTAAATTTTACATCGAATTTACAACGATTAATAATCCATACTAATTTATGGTATAGGGTTTAGGACATACGATGATTATAGAGTTGAATATATGTTCTATAGGATTTGTTTTTCATCGTTTATGTTGTTTTAACTAAGTTCTACTTATTGTATACAAAATTTTTAGTTTTCACAAAAATCAATAACATTATATACTTCATGCATGTTATGGATATACATATAAGAACAAAGCTTATATATTTTATGAAAGATAAGAAAGTTTTCCAGAAATTAAATTCAATCGTCGTTATTAAATTTGTTGTTTACTAAGAGAAGTCTAGGATGCACAAATATAATTCGTTGATACATTTAAATATTGTGCATTGTAATTTAGGGTATAGGGTATACAATTTTTTGATTACGACGGATTCATTGTAAATTCGATGTAAAATTACATCGGAATTACAATGAATATCATTTTTTTAGTATTTCGTTGTAAATTTGATGTAAATTTTACATCGAATTTACAACGATCAATAATCCATACTAATATAGGGTACACGGTTTAGGGCTTAAGATGATTATAGGGTTGATTATATGTTCTATAGGATTTGTTTTTCATTGTTTATCTTGTTTTAACTAAATTCTACTCATTGTATACAAAAATTTTAGTTTTCACAAAAATCAATAACATTATATACTTCATGCATGTTATGGATATACATATAAGAACAAAGCTTATACATTTTATGAAAGATAAGAAAGTTTGCCAGAAATTAAATTCAATCGTCGTTATTAAATTTGTTGTTTACTAAGAGAAGTCTAGGATGCACAAATATAATTCGTTGATACATTTAAATATTGTGCATTGTAATTTAGGGTATAGGGTATAGATTTTTTTTATTACGACGATATTACGACGGATTCGTTGTAAATTCGATGTAAAATTACATCGGAATTACGACGGATTCGTTGTAAATTCGATGTAAAATTACATCGGAATTACGACGGATTCGTTGTAAATTTGATGTAAAATTACATCGGAACTACAACGAATATCCACTACAAGAAAACATAGTTTTAGCGACCCCCAAAGAGAATCCCAAAATGGTCGCAAATGACTCATTTGCGACCATTTTGAGACCAAAAATAGTCGCAAATATTTGGTCGCTAAATAAAGTGGTCGCAAAAACATTCGCTTTTTTGCGACTAAATGTGACTCCCACTATCAGTCGTAATTTTAAGACTAATATGTGACTCCCACTATCAGTTGCATTTTAGAGACTGATTTGTGACTACCAGTAAAAAAAAAATTAAAAAAAAAAACAAAATTAAAATTCTATAATTCCAAAATTAAAATAGAAATTGAAATTACAAACTAAATTCAGATTCCATAATTCCAAAATTAAAATTAAAATTACAAACTAAATTACAAACTAAAATATAATCCTTGATTCAATCTTTTGCTATCCCATTCTTGAGCCAAAACTTCTGATGCTAATCTCTTTGTTCCAAGGGCTGCAAACCAAAATACTTATTAGTTTTGAATGAATATCAGAGACCACCTTGTTATATAAAATTGCACAGCATTGACGTATTGTTAGTGCAACCTATTGCCACACCACACCACACACCCAAACGCAAAACGCAGCACGAAGAAGATACGCACGCACGCACGCACACCATACCCACCAGCAATTTCCATATACCACATAACACAGAACACAAAAAAACAGCTCAACCTAGTTATAAGTAAAGGCCTAATCCACAACTCTAATCTAATGAATCATCAAATGGAAAGGGCATTTGAAAATGGTTTCTTTGACTCAGACTTATACCTGCCATCTTCGAACAAACCGAGCACGACGCCTGTCCACAAGTAAACAATCAACCACGAATCAGTTCTAAATACTCGAGCTTGTGTTATACGAAATCGAAGAATATGAAGTTACCTGAAGCTATAGCTGATGCAGAACTTACAGAACGTGAAAGCTATAGCTGATGCAGAACGTTACCTGAAGCTATAGCTGATGCAGAACGTTAAATATAATTTGTTAATGTTTAAAGTGAATGTATCGCTGCAAAACATTCTGGAACTTACAGAACGTGAAAGCTGAAAAACGTTAAATCTCCACCTAATCTTCGTAGCGGTTCCCATCCAACTTCCTCTATCTACAAACCGATATAACAATCGTTCATCAACCAAAATTGTATAATGTGAGAAATCGATCTTAGAAAGGAAAATAGAAAAAGATCGATGATTAACCTCCGAGTAAACCTTGTGGTAAAACGAAGAAGACTTTGCTAATTCCTCACATCTTGCACGTCCTATAGATTCCTGAGAAAATTTGTTTCGAGATCGGGAACAATCCGGAATCCCGAAGCCTAGAGATCTGGATAGATCGAGAGAGAGAGAGGGGTAGAGAGAAATACATGAGTTTAAGGAATTGTGGTCTTGTAGTGGCAAGAGAGAGGCGGTGGTGTGAAGCAGCGAGAGAGAGAGAGGCGGCGAGAGAGGGAGTCGGCGATCGAGAGGGAGTCGGTGATAGAGAGGGAGTCGAGAGAGAGGGAGTCGGCGAGAGAGAGGGAGTCGAGTGAGGGGACCGTCGAGAGAGAGAGAGTCACGGCGAGACTGGGCGAGGCGGCAAGAGAGAGGAGGCGTGGCAATTGAAAGAGAAGGGAAGATGGGAAAATAGAAAGAGAAATAGAAGGAAATAACTTTAGTTAGTAATTATCGAAGTATTCCCTAAATAGTCGCAAAACGGTCGCAAATTTGAAACTGTTTTGTGACGATTCTTAACGCGGGATAAGTTGCCGTGTAACATTTCACCGAAATCGTTTAAGACATTTGGCAAAAATTTCATGAAATCTGATATCGTCGCAAAACGGTCTCAAAATGGTTGCAAATTTGTGACTGTTTTGTGACGATTCTTAATAAATCACAAACATATACCCTAAACCCTAAACTTTCAATCATTATTATTCTAAATATGATTTTACAATCATTCTCATTCTAATTGTAACACTATAACTATCTATTTAAACAGTAAACTAAGATATGATAAGTAAATTTTGAAAAATTTATATCTTTCAAAATCATTCCATATAAAACACATATACACTTACTACATTTTTGAGAATATATAAACATAAGTTTAAAATATTTGAAATTAAAAGTTTTTTTCACTTTTATGAAGATTCGGTGTATATATTTGTTGAAATCAATGTAAAAACATATGAATTATCATATTTACAATTCTATTTTGTTGATTTTTTTTTTTTTTTTAAATTGGAATTGCTAAACGGTCGCAAATTTGAGACTCTTTTGTGACTACTATAAAAACAAAATCGAGTGGAGTTGCTAAACGGTTGCAAATATGGGACGCTTTTGTGTCTACTATTGAAAAAATTGAGTGGAGTTGCTAAACGGTCGCAAATTTGGGACGCTTTTGTGACGATACTTATTAAATCACAAACTTATACCCTAAACTCTAAACTTTCAATCATTCTTATTCTAAATATGACTTTACAACCATTCTTATTATAATTCTAACACTACAACTCTCTATTTAAACAGTAAACTAAGATATGGTAAGTAAATTTTGAAAAAATTCTATCTTTCAAAATCATTTCATATAAAACACATATACACTTACTACATTTTTGAGAATATACAAACATAAGTTTAAAATATTGGAATTTAAAAGTGTTTTTCTCTGTTATCATGATTCAATGTATATAGTAGTTAAAATCTATGTAAACACGTACAAATTAACATATCTACAATTCAATATTGATGATTGAAAGAAACAAATCGAGTGGAGTTGCTAAACGGTCGCAAATTTGGGACCCTTTTGTGACTACTATTAAAAAAATCGAGTGGAGTTGCTAAACGGTCACAAATTTGAGATCCTTTTGTGACTACTTATACATGTTATGAGTAGTAACAAACATAAGTTTAAAATATTGAAAATTACAAGTTTTTTCTTCTAATATCATGATTCAGTCTCTATAATAGTCCAAATCTATATAAAAACGTCTAAATTAACCTATTACAATTATATATTGATGAATTTCTTTAAAAAAATCGACTGGAGTGGCAAAACCGAAGCAAATCAGTCACAAATTTGGGACTACTTTGCGACTACAAAGTAAGACTACAAATCAATCACAAGTTTGTGACTCTTTTGTGACTACTATGTTTCGTCGCTAATTTCTTTTAAAAGAAATCAACTGGAGGGGCAAAACCGAAGCAAATCAGTCACAAATTTGGGACTACTTTTGCGACTACAAAGTCAGACTACAAATCAGTCACAAATTTGCGACTCTTTTGTGACTCCTCTGTTTCGTCGTTAATTTGCGACTGTTTTGCCACTGCATTGCGAGTAGTCGCAAATTAGTCACACTTTCGTCCCGCATTTTTGTGACAAAAAAAAGAGTCGCAAAAAGTTGTCACAAAAACTGTGTTTTCTTGTAGTGATCATTTTTTAGTATTTCGTTGTAAATTTGATGTAAATTTTACATCGAATTTACAACGATCAATAATCCATACTAATATAGGGTACACGGTTTAGGGCTTAAGATGATTATAGGGTTGATTATATGTTCTATAGGATTTGTTTTTCATTGTTTATCTTGTTTTAACTAAATTCTACTCATTGTATACAAAAATTTTAGTTTTCACAAAAATCAATAACATTATATACTTCATGCATGTTATGGATATACATATAAGAACAAAGCTTATACATTTTATGAAAGATAAGAAAGTTTGCCAGAAATTAAATTCAATCGTCGTTATTAAATTTGTTGTTTACTAAGAGAAGTCTAGGATGCACAAATATAATTCGTTGATACATTTAGATATTGTGCATTGTAATTTAGGGTATAGGGTATAGAACTTTTTGATTACGACGATATTACGACGGATTCGTTGTAAATTCGATGTAAAATTACATCGAATTTACAACGAATATCATTTTTTTACTATTTCATTGTAAATTCGATGTAAATTTTACATCGAATTTACAACGATCAATAATCCATACTAATTTAATGTAATCTTTTAATTATTTCGGTTTCCCGCCCTCGCGAAAGAAATTAATTCGCTAAATTTTACAATGGAATTACGACGTTTCTGTTGTAAATTCGATGTAATCTTTTAATTATTTTGGTTTCCCGCCCCCACGAAACCAATTAATTCGCTAAATTTTACAACTCCGTTGTAAATTCGAAGTAAATTAGAGACGGAATTACAATGGCTCACCAATCTATATATAGCCCGATCGTTTTTCCTTCCTCTCTCATTCCTCATTTCTTCAACCTTTCTCTATGAAAATCTCTCTCTCTCTACCGAAAAACTCATGTAATATTTTTCTTAAATTCTTTTACTTTAGTTAATTTATATTTATTAAAGTAGATTGTAGAATTATAATTAGATAGGGTTTCAATTTGAAATTATAATTAGATAAGATTGAAATTATTAACCTCTGGATTAGAATTTAGTTTTTTTGTATTTTGTATTTTATTTTGTATTATGAATTTTATTTTGTATTTTGAATTTTATTTTTTATTATGAATTTTATTTTGTATTTTGAATTTAAAATTATAAATATATTTTTATTCCATT
This sequence comes from Eutrema heterophyllum, assembly GCA_002933915.1. Classification (NCBI taxonomy): domain Eukaryota; kingdom Viridiplantae; phylum Streptophyta; class Magnoliopsida; order Brassicales; family Brassicaceae; genus Eutrema; species Eutrema heterophyllum. The sequence continues at coordinate 1,944,454 of PKMM01026164.1, read as the reverse complement.
TAATTTATAATTTAGTATTATATATAAAATATTAAAAATAAATTCGAAATATATATTAATTAAATTAATTAAGAGTGGTTGTTACAACGAAATTACAACGAGTTCGGTTTACAACGAAATTACATCGATTTTGGTTTACAACGAAATTATATCGATTTCGGTTTACAACGAAATTACATCGATTTTGTTTATGACGATTTAACGACGATTTAAATTCGTCCCAATTTTTACAACGATTTTACGACGATTCTCGAATAACGACGATCCGTTTACGACGATTTGTCAATCGTCGCTAATCCGTCCCAAATCTCATTTTACATCGAATGTGTCCGTTGTAAAACACATGTTTTCTTGTAGTGTGAGAAGTGTGTCTGATCTTTGAAATTTATGGTCTTGTGAAGTATCAAAATATTGCAAAGTAGAGTGGACAAGTTAACGTGAACTGCATATCGTGGATACGAACATTTAATATTATTGTAGATCACAAAATTCCAAGATAGAAGCAAGAGTGAATCACTTGAAACCCGAGTCGGACACCTGTTATTAGTTACATGAACATGTTTTGTGGACAAGTTATCATGGACATGTTTCGTTTTGTCTTCGATATCTTAAGAACTACATGAATCAATTGTTTGATTATATCATGGATTTAATTCCAAATTTCGAAATTATCAAAATTTATTCCTAACCCAAACATGATTCTTCGATTTCGTGATGTGTGTTGCCAAGCAAACCCAGAATCTTCAAAAACTCAGATGAAACTTTGGCTCCTCATCCACACAGGAGCCGAATATGTAGCCATCATATGGACGAGTAGGCGTGGATATCATAGCGTGGATATGCTTAGTTAAAAGTATTGTATGTTTAGGATTTGTTGACTAATATAGGTAAGACTACTCTAACTTTTGTATACATGCGACATTTGTAGATACTTAGTCGTCAATTTCATTTGGATTCTGGTTAATTAAGTAGGGTTGGACAATAACCTATAGACAAAGGTGTGTGGATATGCAGATATGTCCGCATGGACAGTCTCATATAGATGTTGGATCATGGACAAACGTGTGTTTGTACTTGTTCAAACCATGGTTTTTGTAGAAAACCCTCAATCCTAAACCTCATGCTATTTTAGCATTGTCCACGCAAACTTGTCCATGCAACCTTGTCCACTATTACTTGTCAAATTTGTCCACTATGTGTTGTTAGTCCTTTTCGTATGCCAAATTGTCCACAAAACTCTGTCATAACAAAGTGTCCATTAAAAATTGTCCACATAAGCCTATAGCTATATGATTATGTTTAACATGTTATAATATGAGCGATTTATAGTACAATTGTCCACATAACTGGTCCATCCTATAGGGAACATGTGTTCGGTGCTAAATTGGCTCACATGTCTCTTTCGCGCATTTCGTGGAACCCTTTGTAGGCGTCTTCTATTCTCAAGATTTGCAATCAATAGACGTTTTTTCTCATTCACCACCAATTTCATTTGTTCTCAATACAAACAAGATCATCTTCTATCTTAGCTAGGCGAGATCTATTTTCAACAAACTACTTCAAATTTCTTCCTTATCAAAAGATCTAGACAGAGATGAGACATATGAGAGGTGAGAGATGAGAGATAATACGAACTCTCCCAAAACTAGCACTCTTAGATTGGATCGAACTAGATAGGCCTTGCAAACACAAGTGTTTCAAGGGATGTGGAAATAAGGGGTCACACAAAGGATTGCGGAAGTCCTTTGATTTACCAATCGATTCCTTTTTGGATATGACGCACCAAAAATAGATCGACATGCTTGAAGGATGTTACACACCAGCAAGCAAAAAGGTTGAGAATCACTCTCGACCAGAAGAGAAGAAAACAAAGTTCTTTGATTAAAAGTTGAAAGGTGTTTGAAAATGAGGAAGGCAAAGGAAATAAAAAGACAACAACAACTTATGCATGAAGAGCATTAAATATCTCTCGAAAATAAGCAAAAGAAATAAACTAAAGTTTGAATTTGAAATAGGCTCTTGCTCTCCCATGGTCGACAATGAGAAGGTTGGGCTTGAGCTTGAGTTTGGCGAGTGGGCTTAGATGGAGGTGACCCAATCATGTCTCATTAAAAACCTATCTTGCAAAACTCATGGGGACAAAAACAAGATAGGGAAAAAGAGTACAAGATTGGATCACAAGCCCACTTAGCCAATGTTGAGCTTGGATCACAACCGATGGTTTGATCTTTATTTGAATGGTGTTGGTCTTGGACTCGTGTCACGCCAATACCCTCTTTGATCCTACGAGGCTTAGCTCTCTTTGTCGCCAACAATCCTCCTTCGGGTTCATGCTTCTTTTCGGGTTCAAGCTCTCCTTCCTTGTTGCTGCTCAGGATCCTATCATCTTCCCCCAATTGAAAAGGATTTGTCCTCAAATATGGACCATCTGCCAAAGAAAAGACTAAGTTAGAACCATTAGAACTTACGATCAAAGAATACTCACCTTGCAAACAGATTTTGTATGATTTAGCTAGGAGTGATCGGTGCTGGAATCTGAGATGGTGTGTGCTTCCTAGCTTCTTTAACATCAGAACGGTCATGATTCACAAGATTAAGTCATCCTTCTGTCCCAATCTCTTCCTCTTGACTGATTTGATTTCCTATGGATCCGAGAAGTGTTTTGTGAAGCAAGACAGAACCTGTACGCTCAAACAAAAAAACAGCCCGATCATTAGTTTAAAATATGTAAATGGTCGAGGAAACTTACCTTCCGTAGACCAAATGGGGTCATTTGATTGCTCATTCAGTTCAACGTTCACTTTGGCGATGATAAGGCCATCCGGTGGGATTTTCAAAGGAAGTATGGATTCCACTCGTTCCAATTGATTTTTGTCTCGACCAGAATCTTGGTCGATGAAAGTCATCTCTCTTGCTGGAAATTCGTTGTTGTTGCTCAGCTCTCATCCGTTGCAAGTAGTTTGGTGGTTTGTGGTCAGATGAAAAGGATCGATCGGTCTTGGAGGAGGATCGATCGGTCGAAACTTTATGTTGTTCATTTCCTTGGATGAGTGGCAATTCTTTTGGTCTTTCTTTAGGGACCTCGTCCTCATAGCTCTGCAAAACAAAAGACCTTGCACTCGGCAGCTCCGGTGTAATATTAGATAAACTCATAAGAGTTTCCCTATACACAAATTTACGAGTAGACGGTTGAGAAAGTAAAATTCGTTTGGTCTTACCAGCCTTCTCAAGAGTGTTTGATTGCTTTTCTGGTTTGTTCTCAAGTTGCTTACCCTTAAGCTTCTGAACTTGATAGATTTCCAAAGGCGTCATTGGGACCAGAATGGTTTTTCTTCCCTTATACTCGAATGAATAACGATTGTTGAAGCCATCGTGAAGAACCCTTCGATCATACTGCGATGGTCTTCCTAAAAGAATGTGGCTGGCTTCCATGGGCAAAACATCACATAGAATTTCCCAATGGTTATAGGAACCAAAGCTTGGCTACTCACTCTTATCTCATCGTCTTTGTTCAGCAATTGGAGGTGATACGGCTTTGGATGCTTCGTCACGCTCATTCCAAGTTTCTTGATCATAGTTTCGCTTGCCAAATTAGTACACCTGTCTCCATCGATGATTAGGCTGCATACTTTGCCTTGGACGTGGCACCTTGTATGGAACATATTCTTTCTTTCTCATGCTCATCGGTGTTGGTGTGAACATTCAGAACTCTTTGAATCACCAAAACATCTCCTTTGACAGGGAACTCCTCATATACTTTCGGTGAATCAGAAACTACTTTCTCCTCTTCAGATCAACATCTCCGTTCTCGTGAAGAATCATTGCTCTCTTGTTTGGACTGGAACTAGCATAGTGTCCTTTTCCATGACATCTAAAGCAACTGATATCACGCAGCCTGCTAGTAGCTTCCTCGGCCTTGCCTTTGACGTCTAGATTTGCGGTGAATGGTTTAGGGAACGTCTTTAGCTTAGAACTAGTTGGCTCCTCCTTTGTATCACTCGGCTTAGCAGTAGATGTTCCAACTCCATGAACTGGTCGAGAGGAACCTCTCCTCTTGATTTGTTGCTCGATCAGAATAGCCCTATGTAACATCTCCTCTAGCTCCACATAATTCAGCATCTCAAGTCTATCTTGAATCTCACAGTTCAGTCCACCCAAAAATCTAGCCATAGTGGCCTCTCTATTCTCTGATATATCAACTTGAATCATGATCATTTCCATCTCTTGATAGTATTCTTCCACTCCACGACTTCCTTGAGCAAGTCTTCTCAATCTCTGGTGTAGTTCACAGTGGTGATGACTTGGAACAAATCTTTTCCTCAAGACAGCTTTCATTTCTGTCCAAGTCTCAATTGGTTGCTCTCCATTGTGTCTCCTTGAAGTCACGAACTGATCCCACCAGCTTAGTGCGTTATCATAAAACTCAGTTGCTGCCAAATGCACTTTGTTGATCTCAGAATAGTGTTGGCACCCAAAAACGAGTTCTATCTTCTTTTCCCATTCCAGTGTCGGGATCATTCCTTCCCTGAAATGGTGGAATCTTAAGTTTAAGACCTCCGAGATTATCATTGAACTGCCCTTTGCCTTCTCGCGCACGTCTAGGCCTTCGTTGACTACCTTGTGAGGAGTTACTATCTCTGCCATAGTACTCATCAGATTCTTCACCTCTGTGTTGTCTCGGATGTCCCCTCCTTGATCCTCTCTCTTGTTCTTCTTCAGCACGGGCTTGCCTTTGCGGGATCACCTCATCAAACCGTTGGTTGATGGTTTCAACTTCTCTACGAAATTCCCGAGTTAGTTCTGCTATCATGGCTTCAAGCCGTAGGGTATTGTTTCCATTCTGAGGCTGTCGACCATCACTCTCTCCATCGTGTTCAGACATGGCTGTACCTGAAATGAAATCACACGCACATCACCAGTAACAAGTCCTTGCAAAAAATTTCAGAAATAAATTCAAAGGAATCAATTGATGCTAACCTAGAATCGGTCGATGCAAATTGTAAGAAAAATCAAAATTGGTCAATGCACATACAAGAATCGATCGATGCACTTGAAAATGATGGTTAACGAAACCACTAAATCGATCGGTGCACAATGAAAGTGGTTGATGCAATGGTCGATGCAAGCACATAATATGAATAGACTAATGATGCAAAGTATGGACTCATCGATGCAAACGCTTAACTCGAACTTCCCTAGAATAACTTCGACACACAACACACAAACCAAGTGATCTAGACTGAATATGAAGAGACACAAAATATGATGAACAGATTCGACAAGCTAGATTCCTAATAATATTTTTCTTTTTTTTTGAATTTTGATAGATCTAAGCGACACAACACTTAAACAACTACTAGATGCGACAATCACAAGAAAAAAAAAATTACGAACAGATGCAAAACACATATAAAAAGATGAATAGATGCGAGAATATGAAATGGAAAGAGATTACCCAGATTCAAAGAGCGTCGGCTCTGATACCACTAAATACGAACTCTCCCAAAACCGGCACTCTTAGACTGGATCGAACTGGATAGGCCTTGCAAACACAAGTGTTTCAAGGGATGTGGAAGTGAGGGGTCACACAAAGGATTGCAGAAGTCCTTTGATTTATAAATCGATTCCTTTTTGGATATGACGCACCAAAAAGAGATTGACACGCTTGAAGGATGTTACGCACCAGCAAGCAAGAAGGTTGAGAATCACTCTCGACCAAAAGAGAAGAAAACAAAGTTCTTTGATTAAAATTGAAAGGTGTTCGAAAATGAGGAAGACAAAGGAAAAAAAAAGACAACAACAACTCATGCATGAAGAGCATTAAATCTCTTTCGAAAATAAGCAAAATAAATAAACTAAAGTTTGAATTTGAAATAGGCTCTTGCTCTCCCATGGTTGACAATGAGAAGGCTGGGCTTGAGCTTGAGTTTGGTGAGTGGGCTTAGATGGAGGTGACCCAATCCTGTCTCATTAAAAACCTATCTTGCAAAACCCATTGGGACAAAAACAAGATAGGGAAAAAGAGTGTAAGATTGAATCACAAGCCCACTTAGCCAATGTTGAGCTTGGATCACAACCGATGGTTTGATCTTTATTTGAATGGTGTTGGTCTTGGACTTGTGTCACGCCAATACCCTCTTTGATCCTACGGGCCTTAGCTCTCTTGGTCGCCAACAATCCTCCATCGGGTTCATGCTTCTTGTCGGGTTCAAGCTCTTCTTCCTTGTTGCTGCTCAGGATCCTATCAAGAGAGAAGAGAGGTGAGAGATGAGAGAGAAAAGATGTGAAAACTGAGAGATGAAAGAGAGAAAGAGAGGTGAGGGGGAGAGGAAATAGAAGAGAGATGAGAGATTAGAGAAAGAGAAGGTTGTTGACACAAGAGGAGAGAGAATAGAGATAAGAGTAGGGTAGAAGAGAAATTTCACATTCCCAGTTAAATATATACAATGGTGAGTTGAATAAATGGTTGAAAATGAGCTGAATTAAATCTTGTTGAAATTATTTAACACGTTCAAATTGGTTGAGAGGGCTCCACTTGTCACGTGCATTTTCTGATTAGACACAAAAATTGGGTGCAAGATAAAATATGGATTGGGACACGTGTTGTGTTCTTATTGGCTGCTGAGATTCTTGATTATTTTTTCATCTGAATTATTTGAGATCAATTATTTCATAATTGTTATAAACTATATAATAATAATATATAATGTGAGATATGTTTTGTAGAAAGTGGATGGTGTGTGTATTTTGAACGTGAGAGAGAGAAAGAACTTCTCTTATTACTTGTGTCTCTCTTATTTATAGAGGAAGAGGGGTATAAGACATATCAAAAGACTATGACATGTGTAATGGTGATGAAGATATTACCTCTTACTAATATGAAGATAAGTGTCCATGGAGATGTAGAAAGACAAGTGGCAATGAGATGGATAATAACAACTTTTCTTAACACTCCTCCTTGAGTATCCATCACCATTGATTTGTTGCATGTTACCTCGTTAAAAACTTTATCATGGAAAACCCCATTGGGATAAAAACAATGACAAGGGAAAAAGAGTACAACGATGCATGCAACTCCCCCTAGAAGAGATAGATATAATCTTTTCTTCATAGGTCTCGTAGACGACACATTCCAATGTTATGAACATGCTTTCTGAATGTTGTAGTAGGAAGCGCCTTTGTAAAAAGATTTGCTGCATTGTCACTTGAACGGATATATTGGATATCTACTTCTTGATTCTTCTCGAGTTCTCAAGTATACGAGAAAAATATGATGATTCATAGATCTGAGCTACACACATTCTCTACATGCCTCATGAAGCGCAATAGTGTCTGCATAATTTGAGGAAGTGGCTACCAAAGTCTGCTTTTGAGAACGCCAAGAGATTGCAGTACCTCCAATTGCAAAAATGTATCCGGTTTGCGATCGAGCTTTATGTGGATCTGATAAATAGCATGTATCTGCAAAACCGACTAAATCGAAATTGGAGTTTCGAGGGTAAAACAAACCCAAGTCAAATGTTCTCTGAAGATAACGAAAAATATGTTTTATCTCATTCCAATGTCTGCGCGTAGGAGACGAACTATATCTTGCAAGTAGATTTGTAGCAAATGCTATATCCGGTTGGGTAAAATTTGCAAGATACATAATTCCACCTATATCGTTCATATAAGGTACTTCAGGACCTAACGCTTCCTGGTTATCTTCACAAGGTCAGAATGGATCTTTTTCAGTATTGAGTGATCGATTAACCATTGGAGTACTCAAAGGATTCGCTTTATCCATATAAAAATGTTGTAAGATCTTTTTGGTATAATTTGATTGATGCACAAATACTCCATCTCAGAAGTGCTCTATCTATAATCCAAGACAAAACTTTGTATGTCTGAGATCTTTCATTTCGAACTCTTCTTTCATATGAGTTCTTGCATCATCAATTTCTTTTTGAGTTCCAATTATGTTCAGGCCAGTCATCAACATATACAGTAATGATCACAAATCCTAATGAGGATTTCTTGATAAAGACGCAAGGGCAAATTGCATTATTCACATACCCTTTCGTTGGCAAATATTTCTTTAGATTTGAGCTTAATGCTTCATGCATTTTCAATCCTTCTCGGATCTTCATATAAATATTGTTATCAAGTGATCCATATAGATATGTTATCACAACATCCATAAGATACATTTCTATACAATTCTAGATTTTTATATGCCGCAAGGCTCATTAAAAATCTGAATGTAATTGCATCCATAACCGGGGAATATATTTCTTCATAATCAATTCCCGGTCTTTAAGAAAATCCTTGTGCAACAAGACGAGCTTTGTATCTTGTTACCTCATTTTTCCCATTTCTTTTCCGTACAAAAACCCACTTGTACCCAACCAGTTTTACATCTTTGGGTGTAGTTACAATAGGTCCAAAAATATTTGTTTATTGAGGGAGATCAATTCAGTTTCTATGGCCATTTTCCATTTCTCCCTATCAGATCTTTTCTGGCATTCTGATATGGACCTTGGATCTGGATCATCACTTTCATAATCAATTTCTTTGGATACAGAGAATGAGAAAATTCCATCATTATCTTCTATTTCATTTATATCCCATTATTTTTCGTATTGGGCATAGTTAATGTAAATCACATATTTTTCTTTATCATTTTCGTCTTTAGAACTTTTCTCTGTATGTGATTCTTCTGGACCATTTTCACTTTGTTCTCCAAGCTTCTTTTTCTTCCGGGGATTTTTATCTTTTAAGCCTATCGGCCTCCCCCTTTTCAACTGAACTTTGGGTTCATTTGCTATTTTCCATCAGTTTGTTCTTCTAGAACAATAATTCTTGACGGAGCATTCACAGCGGGTATATATGACTTTGTCACCCTTTTTATACCTGTGAACGCATCTGGTAACTGATTTGCCATATTTTGTAAATGTACTATTTTCTGAACTTCAAGTTCGCATTGTTTTGTAGGGGGATCAAGGTACAACAAAGATGGTGTGCACCATGTAACATCTTTCGAAATTTCTTTAATTCCACCCCCTAATGCTGGAAATTCACCTTCATTAAAATGGCGATCGGAAAAATGTGCCGTAAACATATCACCAGTTTGCGGTTCAAGATACCGAATTATACTTGGTGATGTATAACTGATGTATATTCCCAATCTTCTTTGCGCCCCCATTTTTGTTCTTTGCAGTGGGGCTATAGGAACATAAACCGCACACCCAAAAACACGAAGATGGGATACATTTGCCTCCTAGCCAGATGCTAACTGTAATGAGGAATGTTTATGATATGAACTCGGTCGTATCTGAAGCAATGCCGATGCATGCAAGATAGCATGACCCCATACTGAAATTGGGAGTTTTGTTCTCAATATTAACGGTCTATCAATGAGTTGTAACCGTTTAATCAAAGACTCAGCCATGCCATTTTGTGTATGAACATGCGAAACTGGATGTTCAACATCAATTCCCAATGACATACAATAGACATTGAAGGCTTGTGAAGTGAATTCACCAGCGTTATCAAGTCTTACTTTCTTGATAGTATATAATCAGGAAATTGTGCTTTTAGCCTGATTATTTGGGCAATGAATCTTGCGAAAGCCGTATTTCGTGTAGTCAATAGACACACATGTGACCATCTACTGGATGCGTCAATTAATACCATGAAATATCGAAATGGCCCGCATGGAGGGTGAATGGGCCCACATATATCACCATGTATTATCTCTAAGAATATTGGAGATTCATTCCCGGTTTTGGCTGGTGATGGCCGAGTTATGAGTTTTTCTTGAGAACAAGCATTACATGAAAATTCGCTCGATTGAAAAATCTTATGGGTTTTCAAAGGATGGCCATTAGAATTTTCCACAATTTTTTGCATCATGACTGAACCAGGATGCCCTAGTCGTTCATGCCAGACTTTAAATGTATATGTAAACTTCGGGTTTACCGTAATATATGATTCAGTCATATTTATTTTTGTGGAATATAATCTGGAGGATAATACTGGTAATTGTTCTAATATAAGTTTTCTCTCCGGAGTAACTGATGTGATGCAAAGATATTCAATGCCATTTTCATTCATAGTTTCTATGTGATATCCATTTATGCGGATATCTCTGCAACTTAACAAGTTTCTAGAAGATTTAGGGGAATATAATGAATCATTTATTTCAAATTTCGTTCCCCTCGGCATTGAAAAATCGACTTTTCCGTAGCCCATGATAATTTTTGCATTACCAGATATAGTATTCACGCTTCCGGCGGAATCTTTCATTTTAAAAGAGGAGAAATACTTTTTATCCTTAAGTATTGTGTGCGTTGTAACATTGTCTGCCATACATATATCTCCATCCTGGATCTAATATTTTAACATTTTCTGAATTTAAAACATTCATGAAAGAGACATTAATAAACATAGCAAGACAAAACTTTATATTACAATAAAACTGTTTTACAACAAAAGGCACATTTAAAAACATTATTTTCTTCTTCAGGTTGATATTCAAACACAACTATATATATCATGTCATACTTTCTTCTTCAGGAAGATTTTAGTCGTTTTGTCGTTCGTTGATATCTTCGGGACCAACCACGACATCAGCAATATCGAGATGTGTATCATCATTTATACCATCAAAAGAAAGTCCGGATTCGCCATAGATGAAGTTGGTTTCACCTTCTTTTCCTTTCGCCTTTTGTGATTCTTGATACAAATCGGCTAAATGTTTCGGCGTACGACAGGTACGGGACTAATGTCCTTTCATGCTGCATTTGTATCAAGCATTCTCATGCTGCTTATTCATCACGCGACCAACTTCATTTCCTTTGAACTTTTTATTATTTCTTCCAGTGTTGAAATCATTAGGACGAAACTTTTTTCCTTGTCCACGTCCAAATCCTCGTCCACGACCGCGATCATTACCTCGACCGCGTACGTCCACGTCCATTTTGCCAATTATTATAGCTGAATGATGCAACATTCATTTCTGGGAATGGAGCTGATCCAGTGGGACGAGATTGATGGTTTCACGTCACAAGTTCATTATTTTGTTCTGCCAGCAAAAGAACTTGCATCAACTCTGAATGCTTCGTGTATCCATTCACACGGTATTGTTGCTGCATGATTACGTTTCCAAGATGAAATGTTTGGAGAGGTTTCTCGATCATATCAAAATTGCTTATCTTTTCTCCACATAACACTATCCTGGAAGTGATTCCGAACAGAGCAAAATTATATTCACTAACGCTCTTGTAACCTGAAACCGGAGGCTTAACCACTCATGCTTAGCTTTTGGTAAGATCACATATTTCTGGTGATCAAACCTATCTTTGAGTGATTGCCAAAGATCTGCAGGATCTTCTTTCGTGATATATTCATCTTTTAAACCATCATGGATATGGTGGAATAAAATAACATGGCGTTTGCTTTTTTCTCTTCAGGAGGTGTTTTGATTTATCGATGTATCAAGGAGCTCTTTTCCCTTTAAATGCATCCTTGCGGCTACTGCCCATCTCGATAAATATTTCCAGAGATATCAAGGACAGCGATTTCGAGCTTCACCAAATTTGACATGATAACTATATCATAACATAATAATGCATTAACTATTAATTGAATGATAATTCAATTTAAAATTCCGATAATTCAATTTAAATTTCAAATTTGAAAGAAACACAATAAAATTCGTAAACAAAATAAAGACATAATTTAAAACAATATAGGAGGCAAGCCTTCCATATAATTTACGATAATAAACAGAAATTAGAAGAACAATAATTTAAAATGTATGATATTCGTCTTCTGGACGAAGCATTTCTTCAAGAAAGCTTTCATATATATCTTATGGACATTTTTTTTTATATATAAGGTNATATATTTGTGCATACAAGACTTCTCTTAGTAAACAACAAATTCAATAACGACGATTGAATCTAATTTCTGGAAAACTTCCTTATCTTGCATAATAATGTATAAGATTTGTTCTTATAAGTATATCCATAACAAGCATGAAGTATATAATGTTATTAATTTTTGTGAAAACTCAAATTTTTGTATACAATGAGTAGAACTTATTTAAAACTATATAAACGATGAAAAACCAACCTTATAGAACTTATAATCAACCCTATAATCATCGTAAGCCCTAAACTTTATACTCTAAATTAGTATGGATTACGGATTCGATGTAAAATTTACATCGAAATACTAAAAAATGATATTCAATGTAATTCCGATGTAATTTTACATCGAATTTACATCGAATTCGTAATCCATACTAATTTAGAGTATAAAGTTTAGGGCTTACGATGATTATAGGGTTGATTATAAGTTCTATAAGGTTGGTTTTTCATCGTTTATATTTTTTTAACTAAGTTCTACTCATTGTATACAAAAATTTGAGTTTTCACAAAAATTAATAACATTATATACTTCATGTTTGTTATGGATATACTTATAAGAACGAATCTTANATTAATAATTTTAATTTATAATCATATAAATATCATTAATCCATTTTAATTTATAAAATATTTATCTAAAATATATATCCGCACCGCTTTTTACATTTTCACCATTCACACATTTAGACCGCACCGCATGTTGTTTTTTTCACCATTCATATATTGTCCCGCACCGCTTGTGAAAGGACCGCACTCCCCTTTTTTTTTTTTTTTTTAAACTTCTGGAATAATTAAACAATACAAGAGTTAATTAAACAACGCAAGAACAAGTCTACAGCTTACACAAGCTAACAGTTCTATAACATCAAAAGCGACAACAACAATAATAAAAACCTCGAGTCCTAATCATCCCCTCTTCACTGCCTCGATTCCACGATCACGCCTTATCTTTACCTGCATCGACAAAAGTGATGCATCAACATTTGGCTAACCGAACGCTGAGTGAGATTGATCCTCCCAACAACAGGCTACCAATAAGCACAACAATCAGCAATTATCAATTATCAATACTAAGAATTAATTAACACCAATTAAAACTTCCAGCACAAAAATAGCAACTGGTATCGATCGATACACCCCTGGTATCGATCAATACCCAAACAACACATGTCTAAAGACAAGGGACCGGTATCGATCGATACTGAAACAACACCTGGTATCGATCGATACTAAAACAACTTGAGACTACCGACAAGGGACTGGTATCGATCGATACTCACATGGTATCGATCGATACTCCCCTACGATTCACAACCTACGCGAAATCTAAACCCAGAAATCGCCAATACAATTACCCAAACCAATCAATCAAGCTTAACAACGCACCACACAAGCTTAATTGCTAACCTTTGGTCACAACTCACCTTAGATAGGATGGATCGAGCTCTAGAAGACCTCTCTCGCATCCCGCTTAGCCCACGCCAAACCACGCTCTTCCAACACTTCTTCCAGCTTCTCTCCAAGCTCAAACCCTCTTGATCTCGCAAAATCCAAGCTTCACCAAGCTCTTCTTTCCCTTCCTCTCTCTCTCTCTCTCTCTCACGACCAATTCTAATTTTTCTCAAAAGAATGGTTTATAACCCGTAAGAAGAGAAGAGGAAGAAGACAATACGGAGAAAATCCCGACTGGTGTCGATCGACACAGGCCAGTGTCGATCGATACAGGCCAGTGTCGATCGATACAGGCCAGTGTCGATCGATACAGGCCAGTAGCGATCGATACCACCCCCGGAACAAACCCGAATTAATTATTTTCCCCAATAATCAATTCTTCCGGAACGCAGGCGTTACAGCTTGTTCCGCAGTAACCGCACTTGTTCCGCATGATGCGTTTCTTCCAACCGCACCGCACTAAAACCGCCCGCACCTCCTAAACCGCTTGTCCCGCACCACTTAAACCGCTGTCACCATTCGAAGCCATAGTCTGCCATATGATCATAAGCCAACCATATATTTGAGGAGGTAGAACCTGCCATATGATCTGAGGAGACATAGTCTACCATATGATCATGATCGTGAAGGCAGAGCATATCATAACGATCGGTTCGGAGAAAGCAGCGCCTATCATCCCGAAAACAAACATAAACGGATCGAACATAAATTAAACCTCACCTTTCTGGTATATGAACGGATCGTGTGCTGATAACGTATTATAAACTATATAATAATAATATATAATGTGAGATGTGTTTTGTAGAAAGTGGATGGTGTGTCTATTGTGAACGTGAGAGAGAGAAAGAACTTTTCTTATTACTTGTGTCTCTCTTACATTACAATCATCTTATTTATAGGGAAAGAGGGGTATAAGACATATAAAAAAACTATGACATGTGTAATGGTGATGAGTATATCACCTCTTACTAATTCTTACTAATATGAAGATAAGTGTCCAAGGAGACATAGACAAAGACAACTGGCGATGAGATGGATAATCACAACTTTTTTTAATAATAATAATTTTTTTTCATACTAAAATTCATCATTTTTCATATTTTATAAATAAAAATTTGTTTCATTTGATTTGGACAAAAAAAATTATATTTTTGCTATAATTTTTTTATTAGCCTCCAATAAACTTTTGTTTATATATCTTTACATGTCTTTTTTAGTGAAATTGATTTTAACAAATAACTATTTTAACACCCAAAATTCTACTAATTACCCAAATTCAACAATTATACAATTAAATGGATGTTGAATTATTAGGTGAAAAAAAAATGACATGAAAGATAGAGAAGATGACGCAGAGTGTTAAAAAAAAAAAAAAAAAAAAAGTAGGGTGTAAAACCAATGTTGATAGTTTTAGTGTGAAAAGTCCAATGTGTGTAATTAAATCTTATTATAAACTCAATTTATTAGTCAACGAGAGTCGATCGAGAGAGAGAGAGTCAGCGAGATGTGTTCGTTGGAGAAGCGTGATCGACTTTTCTTGCTCAGGCTTACCGGCGACGGCGAACACCGTCTCAACCCCAGTTTACTCGACAACATCCGCTCAGCCATCAACCAAATCCGTTCCGATCCATCGTCTTCACAATCAGTCCTCATCACAACATCAGACGGAAAATTCTTCTCAAACGGCTACGATCTCGCCTTAGTCGAATCAGATCCTTCTCTCCGTTTTATCATGGACGCGAAACTCCGATCCTTAGTCGCCGATCTCATCTCTCTTCCTATGCCGACGATCGCCGCCGTCACCGGTCACGCCTCCGCCGCGGGGTTTATCCTCGCGATGAGTCACGACTATATATTGATGCGTCGCGATAGAGGATTTCTGTATATGAGTGAATTGGATATCGATCTTAAAGTGCCGCTATGGTTTATGGCTTTGATTCGGATGAAAATTGGATCTCCGGCGGCGAGAAGAGATGTGATGTTGACGGCGGCGAAAGTTACGGCCGATCAGGGTTTGGAGATGGGGATTGTGGATTCCGTTCACGGTAGTGCGACGGAGACTGTTAAAGCCGCCGTTAGATTAGGAGGGGAGATAGTTAGGCGAGGATCTGATGGACACGTGTACGGTAAGATGAGGGAGACTCTCTTAAGAGAGGTTCTTCATACGATTGGTTTAGATGAGAGTGCTTCCATTGGGGTGCGTAACACTGCATCAAAGCTATAGAACATTGTGAACTAGACGGTGTGATATACGAGTTGATAGGAATAAAATTTAAAATATTTCATATACGGTCCAAGTGAAATTTGCTACATTTGGTTTTCATTGTAGTCTTGTAGAAAGTAACAGATGAAAGATATTGTAAAAAAGAATCTATTTATAACGTAAATGTATGTTCTAAATCTGCGGTTCACGGCGAAATAAAGTTTTTTGTAATATATAAAATATAAAATGAGAAATAAATAACTAATTTAAATGTTATTAATACAAATATGTTTAATTTTTAATTTTATAATGAATTTAATAAATGTTTGACAACAAGTTTAATACATGTTTGACAACATGATTAATGTATTAAAAAAATAAATGATATTTGGAACATATTCCAAAAATACTCATATTTTAATAGTATAGATTGAACCAAATAATTAATGTTTAATTGAATCAAATATAGATGTTTGACAACTGCTACAGTTATCCATATAGATTATAGTCTTATATGGATTTTTTTCTTGTTTAGCTACAAAAAGTACTTTTCTTTTAATGGTATACTAGATTTTAATCTGTGCGTCCGCACGGGAAGTTTTGTTTGTTTATCAAATTTTGTAATATAATTTGTGTTTAGATATAATTTTTTTTATTTAATTTTTATCATATGAGACACAAAATTATTTTGGTGTTTAGATATAATTTTTTTTTCTAATCCGCCCAAGAACGGGAGTTCAATATGAAAAGTAACGGGAGTTCACTATATTGACATAATCTTTTTTTTACTCCATCCTAGAACGGAGGTAAGTTTTAAATTTTGTTTTCTGATGTTTAGTTTTATTTTTTCGACAAAATGTATTTGTGTAAAAGTTTAAGATGTGTTAACAATTTTATTTTTGGTATAAAATATATTATATAGTTTTCTAAAATTTTAATCTACAATGAGGGCATACAACAATTTTTTTTTGTTTTTGTTTTTATGTTTTCTATTTTGTATAGATAAATATATTTTTGGTATGACATGTATGATTCAAAATTAGTGATTTTATCTACCCAAATTTTCCAACCCGTTTTGTTATATATATTTTCAGTTCTATATTTTATTTTAAAAATACTTTTTAATACCTAAATTATCCGTTCGGACTCTTACCCATTATTTTGTTATTAATTTGCGAATAAAGCATAATCATAAATATTTTATATAATCAACATAAATATCATATCATTTACCCCTACAAATCATCATAAATATTTTATATTTAAAATATGACCATTATTTGCTTTATGTGAATTATCTTTTTTCAAATACAAATTGGTAATCTTAATAAAGTTTTCTAATAGTATATATATTATTTAAATTATAATATCTAAATTAATTCTAAATTAATATCCATTTATTATTTTTATAAAGATACAGTAACAACTGATTTTTGTGATTTTTGGTAAGTAATATAACCTATATTTAAGGAAATCCAAACTAATCTAAATTAATATTTAAAATTTCGGAATTAAATTGAAATATAAATTAAAATGAACCTTTCTATTATTATTACACCAAATTAATCTGTTTGGCAACATGTATATTATCACATAAAATGTAAATTCGATGTATAATTACATTGGAATTACATCGAATATCATTTTTTTGTAGTTCGTTGTAAATTCGATGTAAATTTTACATCGAATTTACATCGAATCCATAATCCATACTAATTTAGGGTATAGTGTTTATGGTTTACGATGATTATATGGTTGATTAAAAGTTTTATAAGATTGGTTTTTCATCGTTTATATTGTTTTAACTAAGTTCTACTCATTGTATACAAAAATTTGAGTTTTCACAAAAATCAATAACATTATATACTTCATGCATGTTATGGATATACTTATAAGAACAAAGCTTATACATTATTATGCAAGATAATTAAGTTTCCCAGAAATTAGATTAATTCAATCGTCGTTATTGAATTTTTTGTTTACTAAGAGAAGTCTTGGAAGCACAAATATACTTCGTTGATATATTTAAATATTGTGTATTGTAATTTAGGGTATAGGGTATAGAATTATTTGATTACGACGATATTATGACGGATTCGTTGTAAATTCGATGTAAAATTACATCGAATTTACAACGAAATACTAAAAAATATGAAATTTCCCACACGCGGAAAATTTAATTTTTGATTACGATGATTTTACGACGGATTCGATGTAAATTCGATGTAAAATTACATCGGAATTACATCGAATATCATTTTTTAGTATTTCGATGTAAATTCGATGTAAATAATTCTATACCTTATACCCTAAATTATAATACACAATATTTAAATGTATCAACGAAGTATATTTGTGCATCCAAGACTTCTCTTAGTAAATAACGAATTCAATAACGACGATTGAATCTAATTTCTGGAAAACTTCCTTATCTTGCAGAATAATGTATAAGCTTTGTTCTTATAAGTATATCCATAACAGCATGAAGTATATAATGTTATTGATTTTTGTGAAAACTCAAACTTTTGTATACAATGAGTAGAACTTAGTTAAAACAATATAAACGATGAAAAACCAATCTTGTAGAACTTATAATTAACCCTATAATCATCGTAAGCCATAAATCTTATACCCTAAATTAGTATGGATTACGGATTCGATGTAAATTCGACGTAAATTTTAAATCGAAATACTACAAAATGATTTTCGGTGTAATTCCGATGTAATTTTACATCGAATTTACATCGAATTTACATCAAATCCGTCGTAAAATCGTCGTAATCAAAATTAATTTTGCCGCGTGTGTGAAATTTCATATTTTTAAATATTTTGTTGTAGTTTCGATGTAAATTTTACATCGAATTTACATCGAATCCGTCGTAAAATCGTCGTAATCAAAAATTAAATTTGCCGCGTGAGGGAAAATTCATATTGTTTGAATTTTCGGTTAAAATTTTACGACGGATTTACATCGAATCCGTCGTAATTCCGATGTAATTTACCATCGAAATTACGACGACCACCACTCTATATATAAGAGCCCATATTTCTTCAATCAACCTCATTCTCTCACAATCTCTCTCTCTCAAAGCTCCAACATCTCTCTAAAATTTAATTTGTTTTTGTCAATTAAATTAGATAGGATTAGAAATTAGGATTGGAAATTAGTTAGGATTGGAAATTATGTTTTAAGGAACTTCGATATCAACCTAGATAATTAGTATTTCGAATTGTATTTTTATTATTTGTATTTCGAATTTTATTTTATATTTTGAATTTATTTATAAAATTTATACTTATAATTTTATTAATTATATAACTTATAATTTATAATTTTATTAATTATTAGTTTATAATTATAATTTTATTAATTATATAATTTATACATAACATCGAAATTACATCGATCTAGGATTTACATCGATTTTACATCGAATTAATTTTATATCGAATTTACATCGAATTCAATTTACATCGAATTCAATTTACATCGAATTCAATTTACATCGAATTCATTTCACAATACAAAAATTCTATTATTCGATGTAAAATCGATGTAATTTTACATCGAATAATTTACGACGATTTTACGACGGTTCGTATTCGTCCCAGTTTTTACGACAAAATTACGACGATTCTCGAGTTACGACGATCAGTTTACAACGATTTGGCAATCGTCGCTAATCCGTCCCAAAGCTTGTTTTACATCGATTTTACATCGATTATGTTCGTTGTAATAGACATGTTTTCTTGTAGTGTTGAGCTTTTAAATAATCTGCTTTTAAAGCGGCATTCCTGACTTGGCTATTTCTTGTGTGGACTCTATGGCTTCAATGAAAGGAAGATTTGTGGAAGGGTTCAGAAGTGTCTGCATTTTTGTGTTCAAGTACAGGTTAATGTGTTCAATCTTTAAGAGAAAAAGGATTCAGAGTCGTGGAAGAAGGCTACACAAAGCCACGCGACCCAAGTTCAGAAGAGTTAATGGCAGTGATCTCATTTTCTGGGTTTCCGAAATCAACAAGAGCAAGATGAAGATTTGAGAGTGATCTCTGATGTGGTGCTGCAGGTCAAGACCATTTCTTCGGTTCTTGCATCTGTTATTGTCAGGTCTTATGGAGTTTAATTGAAGCAAAAAGAGGTTTAGTTCTACCAAAAGGGAACCTCTGTGGAACTAATGAGTAATAGGCTTCAGTGCCTCGTGAATTCAAGTAACAAGCTTCGCAGTTGGGTTCTTCAACCAGGCTGTCTCCATAACCAGAAGAGGAAAAAGATGATTGACATTCTCGGTCAAGACACTGAACTTCGAAGAAAAATTCGCAGCAAAAGCTTGAATCGAACAAACTGATTTTAGAGATCAGAATCTTAAGATTAATTGCTGTGAGTTAGAGGAATTGAAAGGAAGCTCGAATTTTCTGTGACTAATGAAGCGAAAGAAAAATCATTGAAGTATTTTTCTTTCTTCCTTGAGGTTATGGGTCTCAACGTGGAATCTGTGTATATATACAAGGTTGGAAGGATGAAATGTCTTTGATGAAGAGTCTGCAGCAATACGAAGTGAATGATGGGTTGCAGCATAACCAGCATGGATCTTCGACATGAATGTTATTGTACAGATATAAAGGCAATGGTTATGATGAGTCTTATGAAATCAACGTGAAGAAAGGTCCATTCGAG
This sequence comes from Eutrema heterophyllum, assembly GCA_002933915.1. Classification (NCBI taxonomy): domain Eukaryota; kingdom Viridiplantae; phylum Streptophyta; class Magnoliopsida; order Brassicales; family Brassicaceae; genus Eutrema; species Eutrema heterophyllum. Next base: position 1,924,210 of record PKMM01026164.1, on the reverse strand, counting down.
AGTTCTCACCGTCGAGGCAGAAAATAAAAAGTCATGGGGGTATTTGTGTTTCATGAAGCAACATGACGATAATGGATTGGAGTCGAACGAGGAGGAGATGTTCTATGGCTATGATTTCCAGTTGTTCCGTTCTAACTCCACCTTTGAAATGTCTCACTTGACTTTTGCCGGTGTTTTTTTTCTGAGTTGTGAACAAGAGAAGAGACATGGGCCGTTGGCTGAAGGCAAAGATGAAGCATGAGACGGTTAGCAGAGAAGTTCTGTGACGATGATCTCACCGGAGATTGCAAAAGATTCTGGCAAAATGCATTCGGTTGTTTTTGCAGATTAGAGCTCGTAGTCAAGCTCAAATGTCTGGAGGATGGATTCACGAGCTCATACAGACACTAAAGATTGTCAACAAGGAGACATCGTCAGCGTAACTCATCGAAAAAAAGAAAATCCATGGGCTGTGATGTTGGGATGAAGAGATAAAGTTTGTAGAAATCTGAGCCTAAGTCAATTCCAATGGGTAGGAAAGTTTGAGCTGATAGAGAAAAAGAGGAAACTGTGAATGTCTTTGATGTACTCAAGTTAACAGAGAAAGATCACCGGAAATTGCAGAGCTTCATGTCGTTTGTGCATTGGGTGCGTTCTGAGGCCAGTGTCGAAAAGATAGAGACGGATTCAAGTCACCACTGTTGGTTACAGAGTATTGATCAGAATTGCAAGTTTCGGATCTTTTCTACTTCTCTGGTTTTCACAATCGAGAGACGTAGGAGAAGAGATGAAAATCAGAGAGAGGAGGGGAGAGAGATCAGGATTCATTACAATTATCATATATATGATATGTGACGGTGACAGTGGTCAGAGATTATAGCTATCTGAACAGAAGAGTTCACGTTTATGTCAGATCAGAGACAAATACCAATCACCGAAGTCTTTCATCTAATTCCCGTCTCTATCGTGAATGAATCAAGTGGAAGAAGGTCTAATGAGCATCTCAGGATTTAAAAGGAAGAGATTAAAATTGCACAAGGTCCTCAGAAGGTTCGAAGATGCAGAGACTATGGCTAGAGGTGGTCCGATGTCGTTCTTGTTGATATCGGAACGGAGGACTCCGTCTCTTTTGCCACTGAAAGTAGAAGCGTGAAGTGGCGTTGATTTGTGATGGAATTGGGCTGAAGTTGAGAATAATTATTTTTGGCCTAAGGTCTCTGATGGGCTTGAGCGTTAAATAATGTGGGCAAGCAAATTTAAAGTCTTATCTCAGACAAAATCTCTTCAACCGAAGCTCTTCATCATTGTTGAATCAACGAGTGAGAAAGGCCTCAGTGGAGAAGTTTGTAAGAAGAAAGAGACTTTCTATTATGAAAAAGTAGAAGATCAGATCCTCGAGGTTCATGAAAGGTTGTTGGGTGTAAGAAGGCAAGTATTTGCGAACAGATTACAGGTTGTAAAGATCAAGATCTCAGGTCATCAAAAGGCATATGTGTATCAGCTGGCTACAGGATAATTTGTTGAAAGAACACGAGCAATCTGGTAATAGATCAAGGTTGCATCAGAGGACGCTGGTGAGCCAAGATAATATTGTCTTTTTGTCATGGAAAGAACAAGGGTTAATCCAACCTACAGAGAAGAACGGTAAAATTGCTCATGCTCTTGAAATATCAGAAGAAGAATTTAGTTTTCCAGGTGGAGTTGTATTGCTGTCGTAATGTCTAATTACAGTGGAGGAATTCAAGTAAGAGAAGCTGCATCATCCATTGTATTGTTAGTTCGCTCGTAAGAGTTTTCCAAGTGAACTGAAACAAAGTTGCAGGTTCTGATTATCAGAAAGAAGTTGCATGTTTCTGATTATCAGAAAGAAAAATATGTAGCTATTCAGCCTGCTCAAGATTGTCACTTGAAAAGGAGAACGTGTTGAAGAGACGTTGAGCAACGAAGGCGAATATGAACGTGTTGAACACATAGTTAGTTGAAGAAGTGGAAATCAGTTCCTGGCAGTTTAAGACTGAGTCTCATATGATGGTGATTGGTTTTGCTTCATGAAATTCTCTGCATATGATGAATTGGTTTTGCTGTTGGTGTTACAGAGAAATCTAAATCTGAGAAGCCGCCTTGACAAGAAGATGACTGTGTGTTTGTGGAGGTTGAGACATCGGTTCAGATGTTAGGATTTAAAAAAAAAAAAAAAAAAAAAATTGCAGCTGATGGTGAAGTGAAAACATTAATGTTTCAGGGCATGAATTACAGCTGATGTGTGATGCTAAGAAGGAGAAAAGCAAGGGCAAGTATGAAGCGAAGTTAATACAGGCTGTTAAACAGAGAAAGAGGCTTAAAGAGGTTGATGACACAGAATTTCCATAACGAAGGGACTCAAGTGTTTGAAATTCATGTTGTGGTTGCAGAAGTCAACAAAACCAAAGGTAGCTAAGAGATCCTGCAGGTTTTTAAGCATAATTTGGTCTCAGTTTGAAGTAAAGAATTACAAGAAGACTTAAGGTTGCTCATGAAAGTGTACAAGTAGAAAGAGACAGTTCTGTCAAACCAACTTCAGAACAATGTTTGGAGGCTCAAAAATGTTCTGTTCGGGCTAAAATTTTGAGGGAAGTCTCTTAGCACTGTTGTCTTGATAACCAACAGTGAGATCGAGATTCCAACGGCTGATCTGAGATTTATTCATGCATTTCCGAGACAGATCTGTACAGAGAAGATTCTGACCAGTCCGACAAGCAAATCAGTGTGAACGGTCCAACAATGTCGTTTTGATCTGAATTTTTGGAGGAACATTCTGGACATATGAAACTATTTTTTGGCCAAAGGAGAGCTCATTTGGAGTTTGGATGAAAGATGGGTGTTCTATTGAAGTTAAGACAGTCTTTATAGGGACAACAATGGTCTACAGCAGGTTGGGCTACAATTTGTGTCCTAGTCTGAGATGGTATTCTATTGTCTCTGTGATTGCTCTTAGAACTGCCACCATATCATAAAGAGTCTGTTATGTGCGTACGGTAAGCTCAAATCTTGTTCCTATTGGCGACAGCAAAAACTTTTTGATGTTGGGCCAGTTGTTTCTGAGCTACTCTCAAGAAACCTGATGGAGCAGAGACTGTATCAACGTCTACAACAGAGTCTGGACCCGAGGTTAGAACAGGATGAAGCACGGTAGTTGGAGGTGAATGTGAAGACTCAAATGTGCAATTCTTAGTTCTAGCAACTTGGAAATAGGGATGCTTGGTAATATGCTTCGAGGATGTGTCTTCTGTTGGTTTTAACTTAGTTGTGCACTCAAACAGGGGAAGATAAAGTCTTGATGAGATACATGAGAGTAATCATACTTGTAATGCACAGTTTGGTTTCAGGGAGAGTAAGGTTGTGTAAAGATGAATACATGGATTACTCTTGTGATGCATAAGTAGCTTGAGTATCAAACTAAGCTAAAAAGGGAGAGATGATACTAGATCTTATGAGCTAAGTGTTGATCCATCACATGATTTATGAGAATGTGTGACAAGAAGCATGACTAAGTGTTGACTGATATCGGCAAGTCAAAGTGGGCATTTTAGAGAAATAACACAAACTGATTATATAAGATTGATGGAGAGTTTGAAGAGATCAGGTTGTGTGTATATAGAAAAGATTTCTACAACTCAGTAAACAAGGGAGAGATTGTGTGTAGTGTTTGACTGAGTTTAGAAAGTGGTGGAACAGTTTGTGACACAACTATAAAGGATGAAGAAATCACGTTCGAGAAACCGTGGTGTGGGCATTGCATTGTGTATCCTCTAAATCTTTCTCATGCTTCACTAAAGCTTTCGTTCGCCTTTTGAGTGAAGCTAGATATCTCGTTCCTCAACTTGGCCGTTCTAGAGGGAGAGAAGAACTTGGCAAGGAATGATGTCTTGCATTGGTCCCATGAAGTGATGGAACCGTGGAGAAGATTCTTTTCCCATTGCCGTGCTTTGTCCCCAAGAGAGAATGGGAACAACCTTAGCTTGAAGCTATCCTCCGAGACACCGTTCATCTTTGTCAAACCACAAATCCGGTCGAAGTGATCTAAGTGATCAAGAGGATCTTCCACCGCCAAGCCATGAAACTTTTTGCTTTGCACCATGTTGATGAAGCTAGCCTTGACCTCAAAGTCGTTGGTCTCAACCGGTGGTGCTCGAATCCCTTTGCGGTTGACATGAGCATTGGCCGCATCACCCGCGGTAACAATGTTTTGAGCTCGATCAAAGTGGTGTGGAGCTCTAGCATTATGGGCGGGTGGGTGGTGGTTTCCATTACCACCTTGATGATGCTCTTGAGCTTGGTGCTCTTGCACGTTCTCCATACCGAGCCTAGCAATGTGTACAACCCGTTCCCTCTCTCTTCTTGCTCTAAGACCGCGGTGTAGAAGGTTAATGTCGTCTCTTGGCTCAACAAGATTGTTTTTGCCTTTAGAACGCAAGTTCATGCACCTACAAGAGAGAGCTAGAAAGAGAGATTAGTAAACAAAAGAAAAGCAAAAGGCTTAATCTCAAAAAGAAGTAAAATCCTAATGTTGAAAGCTAAACCCAATTGGCAACAGCGCCAAATTGATAATAGACTTTTTGTAGTCTTAACCAATTACTCAAGTCTAGTCATATCATTGTAGAACTTAAGGATCAATCCAAATCGGTTTTGATTCAAAGCACCAAGAATACATAAAACTTCTTAAGTTAGACAAGCAATGTGGTTTCGGTTTTCTAACAACCTAAATTATTCTAATTGAAACAAGTAACAAGACTAAACAAGATTGATAAAATGATAAAGGCAAGCTCTTGGATGAGGTTATTGACTTTGGGTACTTTCATGATCAATTTAAGATGTCATTTCACACAAACAAGCAATTCCCTTAGCTTAGAACACATAAACAAGACTAAGCCACTCTCAAGGTCTTAATCACTTTGTTAATCACCAAATCAAAATCAAACTCTCGTTTGAGATAAGATGATTAACAAGCTTTAAATATAGGTTCCAATGGCCCTAATACTCCTTAGACAACTACTCTCATAGGCTACGCAAGCAAAATCTCTTATTTAGTTCTTTGGGGAATTTCATCGAACACCTTGTTTGCATGAAATTCCCTATGATTTAGATTAGCTATCTCTAGCCTAATCTAGGATTATGAACACTAAATAAGAGAGGGAAGATGTAAACTAAGCCCTAGACATCCTAGATCTATCACGAAATTCCCCTAATCTACCTCATCCATGAGCTTTAAAAAGAACTACTCACAAATCATGAAGAACACACAAAATCTCATGAAAGAGGTGATGTTAATCATGATTATGGAATAGGAAAGTGAAAGATTAAAGAAAGAACAAAAGATATAAACTCAAACTTGCATAAATCAAAAGGATCCTTTGGAAAATATCCAAAAACCCTCGAAAGAGAGGTTTTTGTTCTAAAGAGAAAAGGAGATAAAACAAGATAAACGTAAGATAAGTCTAAAAAAAATGGGTTGTCACATAATTAAAAAGGGTTTCTCTCCTTGGGTCGGACCGGGTCAACCCAGAACAAACCGGGTATTGACCCGGTCAGGTCTTGGTCGCTGAGTTTCATACCGGCCGGTGGCTGGTCGGTAAGGTGGGCCGGCATGGGGAGCTTGGGTCGAAGTCTTCACGCCGGGCCGAGATGGGGAGGCATAGCCGGCTGGTATTCTTCCTGGTCGCCAAGTGGTCTTCACGCCGGACGGTGGTACCGGTCCAAGTCAGGCCGGTACAGGAGCTTCGAAGGTTTGGTGCCGGGCAAGGGCAGGCCGGCATTGCAGGCCGACACGGAAGAGTTTGGTCGAGGTCTTCTACGCCGGGCGAGGACTGGCCGGTATGGAAGGCCGGAATTTCCCTTGGCCGACTAAAGGGGCAGTACTGGTCAGTTGTAGGCCGGTGTTGAGGGCCGGCATATCTCCTGTCCGTGCTGGGGTCAAGTGCTGGACGTGCATGTCTGGTCGATTCGGGTCAGTATGGTGTGGTGGTCTCGCGGCCAGACGGACATGTCTTTAGTAAAACCACGATGTCTCCGAAACCACATGTCCGAATGGCCTGAATCCAACTCCGGTATACAGCTAACTACTTCCTCTACATTTTCCATGAAGACCATTGAAGTTGAAACCCTTCATCCGACCCGTTCTTCGGGACATTCCAGACGGACTCTTCCTTCTCTTATGCTCTATAACTCCAAACATCATCTATTGTCTCCAAAACACCTAGAAACACTCCAAATGCATGCAAGACTCACTAGGACCTAATGCAAACACCTAATACTCTAATTTATACCAAAATGCTATAAAAACTATGAAAGACATATGCATGAGACCCGAAACACTAACATGAATGCATGTTAAAAGAGGTAAAATATGGGATTATCAAGCTCCTTGGCCGTTCTCCTCAAGCTCCTCACCGTTTTCATCAATTTGCGCATAGTCCGGTCTTGCCACTTGCACCACCGTTGAAGGAGTCTTGTTTGGTTGTGTGCATGGCTAGTGGCAATGGTGGGCATCACCCCATCATATGGGTTGAAATGGTACCTCTCCCTTCCATATGTAGGCAAGTTTGGTTCGGCCACATCTTCTTCGGATCCATTATCCTCCTCGGTTGTGTCGCATTTCCTCGTGGTCGTACCCTTCCTCACTCTCTTTTTGCGCACTAAGTCGATGGGCGGGTCCGTGGCCGGGTTGTAGAGGACATCTTTGGTGGGATAGAAAAACATGTTCTTCCTCTCTTGGAGGTTGGTGAGAGAAGCATTTGGTAGCAAAACTTGAGTCGTATCTTCTCTATCGAGCGTGATGTTGTAAGCGAGCTTGCATCCAACCCTTCCTTTGAGGAATCTCATTCTTGTGAGATAAGATTCGTCCAATAAGTCCCATTCCACTTTGTCACTCGACAACTTGATCCCCTTGGCCTTTAGAATGGGCGTTATGAGCCAACCAATGCTTATCGCGGCTTTCTTTCCCTTGGTTCCATACGCCCACGCCTTGTAGCAAAACAAGTGTTGTACCAAAAGAGTTGCTAGAGACGGGGTCTTCTCATTGCCTGAGAACTCTACACCGCTGTGGAAAGTCTTGATAAAGGGCTTCAAACCAAGAGCCATTAATTCCAACTCGTCGAGAGCAACCGTTCCAAACTCCACCTTGGCAAAGAACATGTGAGCCAACACTTTGTGCACGTATCTAATTGCCGGGTTACAGATGTGAAAGGTCTTGTTTGTGCCTAGATGGTAATGCCCATAGCCAATAGTGTCCCAAAAGTGTTGAAGCTCCTTTCCGGGGTAATGAAAGTACGGTCCTCCTTGGGTTCCTTCTTCCTTGAAGCCAAAGACTTAGCAAATCTCATGGAAGTTCATCATATAGGCTAGGCGATTCACCGTGAACTCAAAGACCCCAAACCCGGTTTGTGCATTTGCTTTCTTGTCGTATTCGTCATAGAAGGCTACCTGTAGAGTTGAAAGGAATTGGCATGTGAGAACTTGGTGAGCTTGTTCCTTCATGTGCCAAAATTTTCCAAGTCCCATGTTGTCGAAAATGGTTGCCACATCTTCGAATATCCCCATCTTTTCCAACACAACCGTGTCCACAAACCGTCCTTGCTCAAAGTCCATGGTCATGAGCTTCTCAAAGCATTCTTCCGCGGTTGGAGGTTCCGTAGTCTTAACTACTTCTTCTTCCTCTCTAGCCACGCTTGTTTTCTTCCCCTTGGCCGTGGTGCTCTTCTTCTTCCCCTTAGCCGTGGGGCTTTTGGCTATGGCTACTTGCTTGCCCTTAGCCTTTGCGTTTTTGCATCAACGGGTTGCTTGGACTTAGAGCTTGTTGCAACAACCATCTCCTTGTTCTTGGATTGAGCTTGAGCTCCATCATCATTTGTGCCTGCCCTTGTTCACCTCATCATTCCTACATTTTCTCAAAGAAACCGTGAGTTTCATGAAAGCACAACCCAAAATCGATAAAGTTCAAGCATGAGCAACTAAAATGAGATATGTTTCATGAGAAAGAAACATTTTAATCCAACAATTCATTAGACCCAAGTGTCAAGATTAAATGCTTACAATTTCAAGAAAATTCTCAAAGATGCTACTTTGAAGTTCTTAGAGTTAAGAACAAAATTTCCAAAATTCCTCTAGCAAATGCTCAATTTGGCTCAAGATTCTAACAACTAAATCATTCCCTAGAAAATCTCAAGGCTAAAATCAAGTTAAATGCAACTTTTAACCCTAGACATGAGTTTTTCTTCTTAAAACAAAAAAAAACTCTTGAAATTCATGAAAAATATGAGTTTTTGCAAATTTACCTTGGGATTTTGATGCAAGAGTGATGAAATGGATTCTAGATTCACAAAATGAGAGAAGTTTCAAAATTGTAGCAACTTGAATCGCCAAAAATGAGCAAGAAAAGAGAGAGCTATGGAGAAAACAAGAAGACGGAGAGAAAGAAAGAGTTGGGTCGCGATTTGCACTTAGCCAAAAGGAGAAGATGAGCGCGGCGGGTCGGGTCGGTTCTGGGTGGGTTGAATGCACTCTATGGACCGCTGGTCCATAGATCTGGTTTGACTAGTTTGACCATATTCAAACGTGGTCAAAGGCGCCAACATTTAAAGCTCGGTTGACCGCTTCTTCTTCTCCCATACCCCGCAGCTTTGGAACGGTACATCTTGCTCGGCATAAGTCACTTCCCTCATACCGCTCGGCGTTGGAGCGGCACAAGTCGTATGGTACAAGTTACGTCTTCGTGCCGCATGAACAATGCCGACCCATGGCTGAACGGTATGTTTTGTCCCAACATGTGCCGGATGGAACTCCCTTGGTACAGTCGGACGGTACTCGTCCCTTTCGTGATACCGCATGAACAATGCCAGTTGGAAGTCGACCGGTACAAGCCCTTGCAATATCTGTGTCAATGATGATCATGTTTTTTACGGCATCACGGGTCGGTACAGGCCATTGTCTTCGTACCGGTCAAGCCGTGCCGGCTAGAAATGGATCGGCATGCTTCTCTCCAACGTGCACCGACCAATCTTCCATCGTTATCGGGGGTCGGCACACCTCGGATTTCATACCGGACGTACAATGCCGGCCCGTAGTCGGTCGGTACGGGTCATGGGGATGTTCGCTTCCACCTTTTAACTCTCAATCTTGTTGCCCATTCCATCCAAAACCATCAAGAACCTATAGGCACTCAACAAAAAGATCAAAATGAACTAGGAAAGATGAAAAACATAAAAAGAAAATTATGTACAAGGATAAACATGGGAATGTCTCCCAAGTGCACTTTGTTTAACGTCACTAAGTTCGATGTTTGTTACCCCGTTTAGGCGGAAAGAGGGTTAGAAAGAGAAACCGTGACCCCTTCCTCAATGAAATCACCCACCAAGTAGGGGTTAAGACGTTGTCCATTGACCGTGAACTCTTCACTCGTCTTGTTCCACAACACAACCGCTCCATACGGTCTCACCTCCTTGATCTTGAACGGTCCGGACCATCTTGACTTGAGTTTCCCGGGAAATAGCTTCAACCGAGAGTTAAACAACAACACTTGGTCCCCAACCTTGAAATCCTTTGGCATTATCTTCTTGTCATGAAACAACTTTGTTATCTCTTTGTAGATACGCGAGCTTTCATACGCATCTAGACGGACCTCATAGAGCTCATTCAATTGGATAAGGCGCCTTTCGGAGGCTGATTTGATGTCGAAGTTAAGAAGTTTCACCGCCCACAAGGCCTTGTATTCCAACTCAACCAGCAAGTGACAAGATTTTCTATAAAGAAGGTTGAATGGTGTGGTACCAATTGGTGTCTTGTAGGCGGTTCGGTAAGCCCACAACGCGTCATCTAGCTTCATTGACCAATTTTTCCCTGAGCTTCCAACGGTCTTCTCCAAGATAGCCTTGATTTGGCGGTTTGAAACCTCCATTTGACCACTTGTTTGAGGGTGGTAAGGCGTGGCCACCTTGTGCTTAACCCCTGATAGTTGCATAATTTAGCTCATTTTAGCATACATTTTAGTTAGCATTTTGTGACTTTTTGCATTCATTTCATAGTTTTTGGTCTAGTTTGCATCCATTTTAGAGTTAGTGAGTCTTAGGTTAGTTCTTGTATATGTTTGTGTGCTATGGAGTCTCTTAGGTACCATTTGGAGCTTATGGAAGCATTTTGGAGCTTGGAGGAAGATCATAGGGCAAAAGGAACCAGTTTGGAGCAAGAGCTATGCCCAAAGATCAAGGCAAATGCAGAGGCCATCCGACGTGCTTCAAAAAAATTAAAAAAAAAAAAATTTGAAAATTTGAACACAAAAAGAAAGCATGTAGTTGCATCTTGCATGTTTAAGATTGAGTCTAGACGCATATATAGATTTGCATTCACTTGCATTGGAAGGATTATCCATGTAGAATATAAACTTAAGAGCTTGAATTAATGCCCTCGTTAGGAGTTCTTTGATGCATTTGAGCGATCACGAAGTTAAGGATGATCCATGCTTTGATCTTGCGGTTTGAATGTTTTTGTCTTGGTTGAAGCATGCTTTGAATTGAATCTAACTCTATCTACATGAACTCTAATCTTGACTCATAATTATCATGTTTATGCATTGAAAAGTGAATTCATGGATACCTTATACATATTTGAGCTATCTTACCCATTTTCACCACTCTCTTGTTAGCTCAAATAGCCGATTCCTATTTTCGGAACGGTTAACCACACCCTTAACTATACATTTCCTTCAAGCCTTCATCTCTTGTGTGTGTTGTAAGGCCTAATTTTGAATGAACTTAGCAAAAAGTGTTGAGTTTGGAACGACAAGGAGTTGATAGATAGGTTGGTGATTTGGGTGTTGATGTAAAGAAAAGAAAGTGTGGAGAAAGGAAAAGATTGGGAAAAAGGATAGCGGAAAGTAAAAAGTTTTGATTGGTTGGCATGAAAATGTGGAATAGCTCTAGGTGTTGAAAGTATAAGTCTCTATGTGTGTAAAAGAAACAAAGAGCCAAAAGAAAAAAATATATGGCTAAGGCATCTAAATGATGATTGAGAGACTAGTTATGAAAGTGAAAAAGAGCTAAAAGAAAAATATAAAGAGTCAATCCATTTGAAGAAAGAGAAGAAGAAAAGAAATGTGGTCTAAGAAGGCAAAATGCCTTGTGAAATGGGTAGTTTAGAATGGATCTTGATGGGTTTAGAAATAGGAGTGGAGTTCATATTGGGGCATTGGGTAGACGGATGTCATCCTTGTACGCATCAATTGTTCTTTACTCTTAGCATTTTGCCAAAGTTTATTCTTTCGTGAGAGATCTCATTGCATTGGAATACCCACATTATTGAGACCATTTTTATCTCAAAACCTTTTCCCTAAGCCAAATGAGTTCTCTTGATTTGTATAAAGCATGATTCACCATTTTCACTTAATGAATGTTAAAGAGTTAGAGGATATGATTGCTTGTAGATGCTAAGGCTTAGACCAAATTCGTGTAGCAACGAGTATGGCTAAATCTTTTGAAGTAGAGGTTGTTTGTTCATCACATAATTACTTGCAAGGACATTGATTTGAATTCTTTTGTTAATATTCTCGGATATGATATCCCGCTTTCAACCTCTTCTTCGACTTGTTCTTGTTTGTTTGCTTGCGGACAAGCAAAAGGCAAGTTCGGGGGAGTTGATAGTTGCATAATTTAGCCCATTTTAGCATACATTTTATTTACCATTTTGTGACTTTTTGCATTCATTTCATAGTTTTTGGTCTAGTTTGCATCCATTTTAGAGTTAGTGAGTCTTAGGTTAGTTCTTGCATATGTTTGTGTGCTATGGAGTCTTTTAGGTACCATTTGGAGCTTATGGAAGCATTTTGGAGCTTGGAGGAAGATCATGGGGCAAAAGGAACCAGTTTGGAGCAAGAGCTATGCCCAACGATCAAGGCAAATGCAGAGGCCATCCAACGTGCTTCAAAGATCGGCTCGGAAGAAGACCTTGCGCTCGTATTCACCTTGGAGCACTTGATGAAAAGTGTAGGTAATTGAGTCATCTTTCCAACGGAAGTTGTTTCATCACGTTCTGAGCCTTATTGCTGAAGTTATCGTCATTTCACTGAGCATACGTCCGTCTAGCGCGACATTGACTCAGACAGAAGTCACATCGGTATAGTGCATCGGGGTGATGCATACCGATGTGGACTCCCAGAAAACACACAGGAGAATCCTCGGGATGGTGCATCGGGATGATGCACACCGATGTGAGTTCCTCATGAGCACAAATGTAGAGTCCGTCTAAAGCGCTTCAAAGATCGACTCATATGAAGAGTTTCCATTTAGATTTAGCTTCAGAAATCTTCATGAAAGTCGTAGCTAATTTAGTTAGTTTTTGTTTGGAGGTGGTGTGAGGTCACTCCGAGCAGTGGTTCAAGAGATACGATAAATTTAGTGAGCACATGTCCGTCTGGCATCGATTTGGACTAATGACATAAGTCACATCGGTATCCAGCATCGGTGAAGTGCATACCGATGTGACTCCTGCGACCCACTTATGTATAAATGATTAAGAGACCTAATTATTATCATATCTCATTTTTAGCTTGTAAAAACACATTTCTTAGAGAGAGTTTGGAGATTTTGAAGAGATACTTTGTTTTTAATGCAAGTTCTTGTTTGTTTTCATCTATCTATCTATTTCTAATCATCTAACCATGAATCTAAACACCTCATACATAGGATTTGTTGAGATTATCATGGTTTGTGAGTAGTTTTTTTAGAACTTTGGGTATGGTAGATTAGATGTTTTCTTGCTAAATCATGATGCTTAGGACTTAGTTTATAAAGAATCCTTACTTGTTAGGTGTGATTAATGCTAGATTAGCCTTGACAAAGTTGATTTAGAACTTAAGGAATTTCACGCCCGGAAGGTGTTCGATGAAATTTTTCAACCAAACTTAGCAAGTGTTTTACATTCCTAACCTATGGAAATGGATGTCTAGGGTGTTTAATGGCTATTTAGACTTGATATTAATGCTTGTTGATCATTTAATTGCAAATGGAAGTTTGTTCTCAATTAAGTGATTAGTGAAGTGATTATTGTCATGGAAGTGGATTAGTCTAAATTAGTGATCTAAGGCCTAAGGATTAGCATTGTTTGATTGTTTGAGTATCATGGTTTAGCTAGAGAATGTCCAAGTCGATTACCATTACCCCATGTTTCTTGAGTAAGCTCTCAAAAACCTTGTTGATGAAGTGGCTTCCTCCATCACTTATCACAACTCTTGGCACTCCAAAACGTGGGAAGATGATAGACTTGAAGAGTTTAAGGACCACCTTGGCGTCATTGGTAGAACTTGCTATGGTTTCAACCCATTTAAAAACATAATCCACCACCACCAAAATGTATTGGTTACCATAAGATGAGGGAAACGGCCCCATGAAGTCTATGCCCCATACGTCAAAGATCTCAACTTCAAGGATTGGATTTTGTGGCATCTCGTCCCTTCTACCAATGTTACCCTTTCGTTGACACGCATCACACCTAGACACAAACTCTTGAGCATCCTTGAACATAGTTGGCCACCAAAAACCCGCTTGTAGAACCTTAGCAACCGTCTTGAAAGAAGCAAAGTGACCTCCATACGCCGAACCATGACAATGCATCAAGATCCCATCCACTTCTTCCTCGGGTATGCATCTTCTATAGACCTTGTCCTTGTAAAGAGTGTACACGTAAGGCTCATCCCAATAGAAATGGGTTATGTCTCTAAAGAATTTCTTCTTGTGATAGCCCTCCAACCTTGGCAGTTCTTTCCCGCAAGCCAAGTAGTTGACATAGTCCGCATACCACGGCAACTTCTCATCCTCCAAGCTTTTAGCTTCCTCAAGAACTCTCACCTCTTCAATGCCTTTCTTCAAGACGCCTACCAACATGAGATGCTCTTCGGGAAAAGAGTCATCTATTAGAATGAGATCATCAATTCGCATCCTCGATAGGTGATCCGCCACTCCATTCTCAACCCCCTTCTTATCAACAATCTCTATGTCAAACTCTTGAAGGAGTATGATACATCTAAGAAGTCTCGGTTTGGTGTCCTTCTTGGCATAGATGTACCTTAGCGCGGCATGATCGGTGTAGACTATGATCTTGGAGCCAACCACGTAGGACCTAAACTTCTCAATAGCAAAGACAACCGCTAGGAGCTCCTTCTCCTAGGTAGCATACCTCGTTTGGGTGTCATCAAGTGTCCTACTAGCATAGTAGATCACATAAAGCTTCTTATCCTTCTTTTGACCAAGAACCGCTCCAACTGCGTAGTCACTCGCATCACACATGATCTCAAAAGGCAACTCCCAATCCGGTGCTTGGACTATTGGTGCACTAACAAAAGCCTTCTTAATCTCCAAAAACGCATTGAGACACTCATCATCAAACAAAAACTCGGTCTCCTTGCATAGAAGTCTAGTGAGTGGACGGGCAATCTTGGAGAAATCCTTGATAAACCGATGGTAGAAACCTGCATGTCCCAAGAAGCTTCGAATATCCGTGACCGAATTTGGAGGCTCTAGACTCATCATCACCTCGATCTTCGCCTTGTCAACCTCTATCCCTTTCTCGGAGATCTTGTGTCCAAGTACAATGCCTTCCCGCACCATAAAGTGACACTTCTCCCAATTGAGCATGAGGTTCGTCTCTTCACACCTTGTGAGAACCCTACAAAGATTGGATAAACACGAAGCAAACAAAGAGCCATAGACCGAGAAGTAATCCATGAAGACCTCGACCATCTCCTCAATTAGATCCGAGAAGATCGACATCATGCACCTTTGAAATGTGGCGGGTGCGTTACATAGCCCAAACGGCATCCTTCGATAGGTAAAGGTGCCATAAGGACATGTAAATATCGTCTTCTCTTGGACATTCGGGTGAATGGGAATTTGGAAAAAGCCCGAATAATCATCTAAAAAGCAATAGAAAGGATGGTTTGCTAGTCTTTCCAACATTTGATCAATGAAAGGTAATGGGAAATGATTTTTTTGAGTAAATGAGTTGAGCTTTCTATAATCGATGCACATCCTATGACCGGTTATAGTTCTAGTGGGTATCAATTCATCTTTTTCGTTCTTTACAACCGTGATTCCTCCCTTTTTGGGCACCACATGGACCGGTGAGACCCAAGTACTATCCGAAATAGGGTAGATAATACCCGCATCTAGAAGTTTTAGAATCTCTTTCTGTACAACTTCTTTCAAATTTGGATTTAACCTCCTTTGATGCTCAATAGAAGTCATCGATTCAACTTCTAGATGGATCCTATGTGTGCAAAGAGAAGGAGAAATGCCTTTGATGTCATCCAAAAAATAACCAATGGCTCTCCTAAACTTCCTCAATTCACTCAAAAGGGAGGACAATTCATCACCACTTAGACTATCATTCACAATCACCGGATAAGACTCATTAGGACCTAAGAAAGCGTACCTTGGCCCTTTTGGAAGCGGTTTGAGGTCCACCTTGGGCGCCTTGAGCTCGCTCCAATCATCCTCGTCCAAGCTAGTCTTACCATTGCTAGCTCCTTGCTCGTCTTTATCCCCAATCTCAACAACACTTATGTTTTGTGCCACTTGATTCAACTCCAAGAACGTGCTCTCTCTACTCAAAGCCTTGTGTGAATCGAGCATCTTCACATACCCAACACTCTCATCATGAAGAAACCCATGCTCTCCTTGCTCCTTGGTGAGTGCTAGTTGGAGATGGTCTTCCAAAGCTAGTTCCTCCAAAAGCTCATCCGCAAGCTCATACATAGCCTCAATGTAGAACATTTGGCCATCAATTATGGGCTTCTTCATCACATCATTGATGTCAAATCTAAGGATATCGTTCTTCCCCAAATGGAGATCGATCTTGCCTCTCCTCACATCAATTATAGCACCGGTGGTAGCTAAGAATGGTCTCCCAAAGATGAGTGGATCCTTAGGCTCTTCATCCATCTCAAGCACAACAAAGTCGGTAGGCACTACAAAATCCTCAATCATAATAGGCAAGTCCTCAAGCATTCCAATCGGGTGCCTCACCGATCTATCCGCTAGCACTAGAGATATTCTAGAAGCCTTGTACCGAACAAACCCAAGACTCTTTGCAACCGAAAGTGGCATCAAGCTAACACTTGCTCCAAGATCGCATAGACACTTATTGAAAGCAAGTGGTGCAAAAGCACAAGGGAGAGTGAAACTACCGGGGTCACCAAGCTTCTTAGGGATAACCTTCTTTTGAATGATGGCACTACATTCGTGAGTGAGCACCACCATGCTTTCCATCTCTTTGGTTCTATCTTTGATGGCATCCTTAAGAAATTTGGCGTATTGTGGCACGAGGAGGAATGCATCAACCAAGGGCATGGTGAGTTCAACCTTTTCCATTTGTCTAATAAATACCGCCCTATATTTCTCCAACAATTTCTTCTTGAAACGACCCGGGAAAGGTAGCTTCGGTACATAAGGCGGAGGAACAAACGAAGTCTCCTTCTTCTGAGGCTTCTCCTTGGCTTTCTCTTGAGTAATAACCTCTTTCTCTTTGTCTCCAATACCCTCAAAGTTGTCTTTAACCATGTCATCTTCAGTTTCAAGCTTCTCCCCCCCAACTTGGACATCGATGTCCTCATCGACTTTAGGGGCTTCACGAGGGGGAAGTTCCTTTCCACAACGAAGTGTTATTGCGTTCACATACTCTTTGGGGTTAGTCTCGGACTTGCCTGGCAATTGACCTTGTGGCCGTTATGAAGAACTCATTCCCTTGCCTTCAAGCTGCTTGATTTTAGAGCTCAATGTCTCAAACTTAGACGTGAGATCATTGTAGGAGCAATCCACTTTGTTATGGATTTCCGCCATCTTCTTACTAATCTCCATCGCTCCATTGGCTTGACCTTGAAGAAGTTGTTAAAGAATATTCTTCATGTCAAAGTCTTGAGGTGTATAGGTGTTCCCTTGAGCTTGTGGATGCAAACCGGGTGGAGCAAAGGTTTGCTTGGGTTGAAACCTGCCTTGGTTCCCTTGGAAGTTGTTCTTGGGAACATATCCTTGTTGGTTGGAGTTGGAAGCTTGACCTTGTGGTTGTTGAGTGAATTGTTTTGGTTGAGAGGCTTGGTTGCTTTGTTATAGTTGAGGGTAGACTTGGTTTTGTGGATTCTCGACGTGTGGGTTCTGGTAAGAGAAATTTGGGTGATTGCGGTAGTTGTTGTTAAAACAGCCTCTTTGGTAGCCTTGATTACCCACATAATTCATCTCTTCTTGTGTACCCACGTCCCTTTCTTCCTCTTGGTAACCTTGGTTGTCCTCATATTCGCCAACAAAGTGAACCGGTTTTTGAGAAGCGATAAGGAGTTTGTCGATCATAGAAGCTTGCTTGTCCATCTTGTCGTTGAGAGCCTTCATCTCCTTAGACCTTTTGCTCATCAAAATCACTAGTTGTTCTTGTAGCGCGATCATAATCATCACCATACATGCCGTCGCTTTGAGCTAGATTCTCTACAAGTTCTATGGCTTCATCAACATCTTTGGCTAAGAAATTCCAGTTGGAGACCGTGTCTAGAAGCATCCTTATCTTGGCCAATGCACCACGGTAGAGGGTGCTTAGGAGAGATGCATTTGAGAAGCCATGATGAGGACATTGAGAAGTGTAGCTTTGAAATCTTTCCCATGCCTCGTTGAAAGACTCATTTGATCGTTGGGTGAAACTTGAGATTTCGTTCCTCAACTTGGCGGTTCGAGCCGATGAGAAGAACTTAGCAAGGAAAACTCGCTTGCAATCATCCCATGACGTAATTGACCCTTGAGGAAGATTCTTCTCCCATTAATGTGCTTTATCGCCAAGGGAGAATGGGAAGAGACTTAGCTTGAAACCATCCTCGGATACACCGTTCATCTTGGTTAGCCCACATATCCTATCGAATTAATCAATGTGATCCAACGGGTCCTCCATAGATAGGCCCTGAAATTTGTTAATTTGAACCATATTGATAAACCTCGCCTTTACTTCAAAGTTATTGTTCTCCACCGGAGGGGCTTGGATCCCTTGCCGGTTTTTATGAGCATTGGCGGCATCACCCGCGCCAACTACGTTTTGAGCCCTTGGAGGATGGTTAGGGGCTCTCACATGTCGGGCGGGTGGTGGTGGGTTGTGTTGAGCGTGGCCACCGTGAGCTTGGTGGTTTCCATTACCACCATGGCCTTGTTGCACGTTGTCATATATATCACCGATCGGAATATCTTCGTCGTTCTCCATACCCAAATCCTCAACGTCTTGAACCCGTTCCCTTTCTCTCCTTGCTCTATGATATATCATGGTTTTTACCCCTTTTAAGCCATGATATAAGTCTGTTTTATAGAGTCTTTCTACTATTTTGTAGTGTTTTAGAGTCTTTTACAGGTTTTAGCACGTTTGGAGCATAATTGGAGATATTAGAGTTTTCTGGAGCATTTTGGAGCAAAGCAGAAGTTCGTGTAGCTGAGTACCTGATTTGAAGCCTCAGTATCGATCGACACTACCCTAGTATCGGTCGATACTCACTGCAGCAAGACACGAGTCGCGACTTTTATGAAGAGTTGAAGAATTGCAAAATTGCCCAGAAGACTTTATTATTTACAATTTAGCCCAAAACGTGTTTTAGGAGTTTAAGTTAGGTTTTTAAGCCACTTTGGCTAGGGAGCTTGATTCTATTCTGGTTTTTATTGAGGGAGATTTTGAAAGAGACAAATCTGAACTTTGTTGTCCGAGAGAAGATTTCGAACCTTTGTTTTACTCTGTTCCTATTTTACTTATTGAAGTATTATTCAGTCATGTTGTTTTCTTTAATCTCCATGTCTGAGTAGTTCTTTTTTAGGTTTAGGGTTCTCATAAAAGTATTTCTCTGAATGTTAGATAGATCGATTTATTAGGGTTCATAATCAATTAAGTTCTTCACCATAGGTTGTTCTTAGTGCTAATTCTAGCCTGATCACCTAGAACTTAGATCTTAGGTTAATTGATTAGGCACGAAAGTGCAATTGAATAACCTGACAGAACCTAGGGTGAGCAAAATAACTATCCGCAAAGAAATTCGGTTTAGTTGCTTTGTGAACATATCAAACATGAACTCTAAAGTTGGTTTAGATCTTTAGGATTAGCAAAGAAATTTGGAATTCTAGGACTTAGACTTAGATAATTCTCGCAACGAAAGTTGGTTAAATATAATTTAGTGTTTTGAGTTCAAGAACCGTGCTAAATCTGAATCCTGATAGATTGATTTGTCTGCATTCTCTGATTTCCTGAGAGATGCTCTGAGCCTAGTTTTTCCCATTGAATTTACAACCCACTTGATAATCTTAGTTGTTTTCTGTTTAATCTATTGACTTAGCTTAATTCAAATCTTGCAATCTATTGAGTGATATCTTGAGTCTTTGTGGTTCGACCCCTAACTTACTACAACTACTGCTTTAGTACTTTAGGGTATTATATTTGAGCATATCACTCTACGTCCTCGTTCCAAGAGATGGATGTCGTCTATTGGCTCAACTAGGTTGTCGTTGCCTCTAGAACGCGTATGCATACACCTAGAATAGAGAGATAGCAACAAAAAGTGAAAGAGATTAGTAACCGAAATAAAAAG
>PKMM01026164.1:1886122-1904287 GCA_002933915.1 Eutrema heterophyllum | reverse complement strand
CACACAAGCTTAATTGCTAACCTTTGGTCACAACTCACCTTAGATCGGATGGATCGAGCTCTAGAAGACCTTCCCTCTCTTCACGCCAAAACCAAGCTCTTCCAACCTCTTCTTCAAGCTTCTCACCAAGCTTAATCTCTCTTGATCTCGCAAGATCCAAGCTCTTTCCCTTTCTCTCTCTCTCTCTCTCTCTCTCTCTCTCTCTCTCTCACGACCAATTCTGATTTTTCCCCAAAAGAATGGTTTATGAAGCGTAAGGAGAGAAGAGAAAGAAGACAATAAGGAAAACCCGACGGGTATCGATCGATACTGGCTAGTATCGATCGATACTACCCCGACAGGTATCGATCGATACAAGGCTAGTGTCGATCGATACTACCCCGGAACCACCTAAATTAATTATTTTCCCCAAATAATCAATTCTTCCGGAACACGGGCGTTACAGAATAAATCTTGTTAGTTTAGTCTCAAACCCAATTGGTTTAAATTACTTTAATTTTTTAGTCATAAATCCAATTGGTTTATTTGTTTCTAATATTCGTTTAAACCCAATTGAGAATTTTACCAAAATGAGATTAATCTAATTTTTAACTCAAATCATTTAACATAATATTAATCATATAATATATAAAAAGACAAAGTTTAATTATACATTTGCTCGAAGAAGGGAAAATTAGATCTAGGTTTTTTTTAATTATTAATATATGCAGATTAATTATTAATCTGAGAGGGAGATATAGAATAAGCAAAAGTAATTTTAAACAGGGAAGATATCAAACTTATGATTTAAGTATTATTATTTTTTTAATTGAGTTACTGAATTTTGTTGTTTAACATATTTTTTTAATATGTTTCGTGTTTAAAAATTGCATATATATGACCATAATGTAAAAGACAAATTTTTACAATTTTTGTTTTCAAATTTAACATAAATAACATAATTAACATTTGTGACATAAATAACATAGTTAATTATTAACCGAAGTAGTCGCATATTAGTCGCTAAATTAGCGACTGATTACTGACTACTGTGTGATACGCCGAAATAGTCGCATATTAGTCGCTAATTTAGCGACTATTAGGCGACTATTATTTCCCGTCTAAAATGTAGTCGTAAAATAGCGACCCGGCGTAAGAGTCGCATATTAGTCACTAAATTAGCGACTATTAGGCGACTATTATTTCTCGTCTGAAATGTAATCGTAAATTAGTCGTAAAATAGCGACTACTGTAGCGACTATGTTCTTTGGTCGTAAAACAACCACTCAATTACGACTAAATTATATTAGTCGGAAATTAGTCGGTAATCAGTCGCTAATTTAGCGACTAAATTATTTAGTCGCCATTTGTAGTCGCCAAAACGCTGTTTTCTTGTAGTGTGGGTAGAAATATATCACTCTTCACATCTACAATTTTAACGAATGCTTGCAAGAACCATATGCTCTTTCTCTTCAACAATTTAGCCAAATCTGAAATCAACTTTATAGTTTTAAACTAATTTCTTCTTTTTTATTTCCGGTGTTTGAGTGAAGGCTTTTGGCGACAAAAGCAGAGACTACACACTGCCTGATCTAATCGTGACCCCAAAAAATTTTGGAGTCTCAGCTTCAGCACCACCAAATGGTTAACAGAATGCGCCGGTGCAAAATCAAAACGCAAGATATCGTTGAAGCCCATATTTGTACACATTAGCTGATCCAACATGAGGTTCACCTTTTGGTTATCCTTCTTTGTCTTCCGTTTTTCTTCTTCATCATCTTCGAATTCTTCTTCTTCTTTATTGTCTTCGTCTTGGCTTCCTTTTCTTCTTTTTTCTTCAAGTTTATCTTCATTTTCTTTTTCCTCTTCTTGCTCCCTCTCATTCTTCATCATCTTCATATTCTCCGACTTCTTATTCTTCCTTCCAACTTCTTATTCTTCCGATGTTTCTTTATCTCATCTTCGTCTTCTTCCTCGCCATATTCAACTTTGTATCAAAATCTTCATTATGCATTGTCCATGTTCTTACATTGTTGTTAATTCTTGTGAAATTAGGAAAGAGAGCATGAGATTTTTGGGCTAACATTTTTCTTTTTTGGTTACTATCCAATTTTTGATTTTAAGAGTTTTTTTAAATGTTATTTAGATAATATATTTTTCGTCGCCCCTAATTCTAATCTTTACACTTATCTAAAATTGTTAGTCTAATTTTTTTTTTCATTACTCGGATTTTAATTCTTTCATCATTTTGATCTTGACATTTTTATAATTGTTTTTTTTTAACATTTTTATAATTGTTATTTGAACGATTTTCTTTTCCATTGTTATTTTGATTCTTATCGTAATTTCTTAAAAATATATTATTTGGTTAATTTCTTTTCGCTGTTATCATGTATCTAATTAAAATTATAAGAGTGTTGTATCTTAGATTTATCGATGAAATTGACTAAAAAAATATTTGTTTAATTTTTTTCATCGCTTTTTTGCTCTATTTCTGCTTCCTCTAATGGAGGTTTGCAAGACTTTGGATTTTTTGTTTTTATCATTTTCAATCGAAATCAAAATCAGATGAAACACATTTACAATATACAATTTTTCAAATATGATGCCTCGTTGCTCTCATTGGCTTTTAGACCATTACATCCGTTTTCACATGTAAATGGTAAAATGATCAAAAAATGTAACAAAACAGAGCCAGACATCTTTAAATCAAATGAGTTCGAACATAAGTTAAGTTTTTGTGCTTATAGATTTATTATCATCTTTATCAAGTCTATAAAAACAAGTAGGATCTTCAGCTCAATAACTACCAGTCTACCACTCTAACTAAGACATGTCTTAACTCTGAGACTATATTTACATTGTAACAAAACATGTCTAAGTAGCTCAGTACAGATAAAGAACCAGATAGGAGATGAAGTTGTAGAAGAAGCAGTCGCAACAAATAAGTTAATGTCATAACATTCAGGAACAAATACCCAGTCCATAGAATTACTTAAAAATGTTTTGGATTCGCATTTGCATTCTCTCAACATGCTTGTCACAAGATCAGACGCATAACATTCACCAAAGTATCCCTTAAGACGCATAGTTTATGAAAACCATGCACACAAGCATAAAAGTGAATATATGCAAAAGCTTTAAGCAACCATACACCTTACCACCATTCTTAATTGAAGAATTCAAGTCTAATTGTACCTTAGATATCTCCTCATATTAAGGTCTTAAAGAACAGATTTTTAAGGTTTAAATTAATTTTTGTGTCTCTGGCTTGACCATGGCATGTGGCCAAATGGTTGTTTCCATGCTTTTCTTAAGAGATCGCTTTATGTGCGGCTGATCTCCCATTCAACAATAGACATATGAATACAAGCTCAAGCACAGTGCAGAAGAGTGTGACGCTATGCCTGCAAAAGTACTACAACCAAATTATAATTATGCTAAGATAGTATTATATAATGGAAAATAGAGAAAGAACACAAAGGTATGAGACAACGTTTCAGCATGAAAACATGGTAATCGACTATGGAAGAATGTTATATGGCACATAGAATTCAGATTCGGCCAGAATACTCTCTATCCGCAATGGCCTAACAGAAACCATAATTTCAAGTTATATATACAAAATTGGAAAACTGATGCACACGTTATACAGATTTGAGTGTAGATAAACTGAAAAGAACCTGCGGACCAGCGCCACTTGTGATTGTCTTTAGAACTTCATACAAAACCGAAGCAATTGTGTGTGCATTAATAAACTTCTCTTGCTGACTATTAAGATAAAATAACTTTGAAGGTTAATGTTGACGCGCTGAAATCGAAGTAGAAATATGGTTAGTAGACTTAAAAATAAAAAAGGATACCTATTATCTCGATTGAATGTTGTACCATGTGATATATCATGGTTTTTACCCCTTTTTGATCATGATATAGGTCTTGTTTTTAGAGTTTTTCTAGTGTTTTTGTAGTCTTTTAGTGTCTTTTCAGGTTTTAGGTACGTTTGGAGCATAATTGGAGATATTGAAGTATTCTGGAGCTTTTTGGAGCAAAGCAGAGATCGTGCAGCTGGGACAGCCGATTTGAAGCCCTTGTATCGACCGACACCACTCGGTGTCGATCGATACTGACACCATGAAGGAAGGAAGCGCGTCATTGTCCGAGTATCGATCGATACCACTTATGGTATCGGTCGATACCGTTGTCCATGGAAAAGGAAACGCGACTTTTTACAAGTCTGGAGAATCTGCACATTGGTCCAGAAGACTTTAATAATTACAAGAAGCCCCAAAACGTGTTTTAGCATTATAATTAGGTTTTTCAGCCACTTTTGTGGACTAAGCTTTATTTTACTTTTGATACTTTGAGAGAGATTGTTTTTAGGGATTTTGGAGAGACAACTATGAACCCCTTTGTTTCTTATTGATTTCTTTTATGCAATTCTATTCATCTATGATTTCTGTTCCATTAATCATGTCTGAGTAGATCCACTTTAGGTTTAGGGTTTTCTCATAAAGGATTTCATTGAGTGCTGGTAATTGATTGGTTAGGGTTCATAATCTGAATTAGTTCTTCACCTTAGGTTGTTCTCAAAGCTAATTCTAGGTTGACGAATCTGGAATTTAGATCTTAGGTTAATCGATTAGGCACGACAGTGCAATTGATAATCTGACAGAACTTAGAGTGAGCAAAATAGCTGTCCGCAAATATATTTGGTTTAGTTGTTTTGTGAACATATCAAACCTGAACTTTAAAGTTGGTTTAGATCTTTAAGATTTGCAAAGAGATTTGGGATTCTATGATTTAGATTTAGATAATTCTCGCAACGACAGTTGGTTAATTATAGCTTAGTGATTTGAGTTCAAGAACCGTGCATAACCTGAATCCTGATTAATTGGTTTATATGCATTCTCTGATTTCTTGAGAAATACTCTGAACCTATCTCTCCTCCATCGAATTTACAACAGTTTAATTTACGTCTTTGTTTTTACTTCCATTGTTTACTTAGCTTAATTCGAGTCTGTTTGGTCTATTTGGTGATTTCTTGAGTCTCTGTATATACTGCAACTACAGTTGTTAGTACTTTAGGGTATTAATTTTGAGCTTATCACCATGTATGATAATGTCTTCCTTGTAAGCATGATAAACACGTTTGAGTTCCCAAACATCAGTCTTCTCCTTTCTTCTTCTCAAGTAAACGCTTCATCCTAAGGAAGCCAACCAAAATCAAATTGATTAGAAATTTCATGGAATACTTGGAAGTAGTCAACATCACTCATCTGATCAGTCATATTTTGACCCCAGAAAAAAACATAGACTTGCCTTGCAGTGGAGGCGAGCTAGGATGATATCCTTGATGCACCTATCAATCAGTCTTCGAAGAGTGGCACTCGGAGTGGAATTTGGTCTGACTATCCATGCAATAAGACTCGACCAGGTCGGGAAGGTTAGAGTCGTGAGTCCGAGCCGTCTAAAACCTCATTCCAAACCTTCTTGCTGAAATCACAATGTAGAATCAAGTGATCCCGTATCTCATTATGTTGACTGCAAATAATGCAGGATCTTGGACCATTCAGACCCCATGAGAAAAGTCGATCTCTCACAGGAAGCCTATCAAGATGCATAACCCAGAAAGTGAAAGAATGCTTCGGGATAAATCCTTTGAACCAAACCTGTTTCGCCCACGGAAGGTTTTGTGCTTAAGGTCTTAGCTGCTCCCATGTTCCGCTCGATGAGAAGCTAACATTTGCATTATCACAAACGTCCCATGAATAACAATCAGGGCCCAAGGAAGTGTATGGGACTGGTGTTTGAAGCAGCTTGAACCTCATAATTGCCACCATTCTGTTTCTGGACCGAGAGGACGGTAATTGCCAACTAGATCCCAAGCAAACATCTGCCACAGTGCTTGATATAAGGACACCTAGTAATTGTGGGCCAAATGTGCCAACAAAATCAATCAAAGGACCCAAATCCAACCAGTGATCCAACCAAAATCTTGCCGTATTACCATCTGAAACAGAGCAACACATAAATCGTTTCGCTAATTGTCTTAAGCTCAGAAGAGACTTGAATATCCAAGACGCATTTGTATCTGCCTCACAATTCCATAAGCATTCGTTCTTGAGCGTGTGTTCCTTCATCCAAGCAACCCACAACGAGTATGATTTCGAGAATAAGATCCAAATCAGCTTCAGGTTTAGGGTCTTATTCCACACATCAAAATTACGTAGCCTTAGGCTCCCTTCTTCTTTGGGTAAACAAACAGTTTTCCACGCCACTTTGATACCACATTTCTTTGAGATATCGCCCGACCATAAAAAGTGAGTGCATAGACCCTCAATTGCCTTAATGAAATTCTTAGCCAGAAGAAATGCATAAATCCAAAAGTTTACAGTGTTGTAAATCACCGAAGAGATGAGCTGTAACCTCCCTGCGAAAGAGAGCGTCTTAGTTGCCGAATGATTGAACCTAGATGAGATAGCATCTATCAGTGGAGAAACTCAGATTTTTGAAGTTTCCTGTTCATCAATGGGACACCCAAATAACGGAAAGGGAATGATCCTGCTTTGAATCCAAATACTGATAAACTCTCAGCCTCCTCCGAAGAAAGACCCGCATGGTATAAATCCGACTATTCTTTGTTCATTTCCAAACCTGAAAGCTTGTGAAAGATATCCAAAGTACTTGTGATGCCTTCCAAAGTTGATATCTTCATATTTTACATGTTCTAGCATACATTTTACTTAGAGCTTTGTGTCATTTGCATGCATAATCATGGTTTTGTCTTGCATTTAGGTCTCATTTGGATTTTAGGACGTTTGCATTCGGTCCTAGTGAGTTCTTGCATGTTTTGGAGTATTTTCTAGGTGATTGGAGGCAATTTGGATATATTTGGAGAAATGGACCAAAGTAGAATGCAAGGGTCATCTGAACCGTCCAAACAAACCTGCAGAACGAAGGCTCTCCGGTCTGATTTAGCTTCGGAGGTGTTCATGAAAGTTGTAGCGGGATGAGTTATCTTTCTACCGGAGTTTGAATCAAGCCATTAGGACGTGTGGTTTGAGAGATATGACAGATTCACTGGAGGTATGTCCGCCTGGCCGAGACAGTTTCGACCAACACCGCTCCGTCCATCCGGTGTGACCGTCCGGTGCAGGGACAGAACATTTTGGTGCTAAGCACCTGACCATGCTCTCATTCCACACCAAGTGGACCGTCCGGTGCGCATCCCGCCTTCCCTCTCCATCATTCCACACCGAGTGGACCGTCCGGTGCGCGTCCTGCCTTCCCTCTCCATCATTTCACACCGACCCGTCCATCCGGTGTAAGCACCCGGTGCTCCCTCGCCTCTCCCTTGAAGAAGCATTCCACACCGAACCGTCCATCCGGTGTAACCATCCGGCGCTCAACCCAGAAAACCTATCATGACCCATTTCAACCGGGTCGGTACCCGGTTTGTCCCGGGTCGACCCGGTTCGCCCACTCCTTACTATAAATACTCTAAACCTAATTTTCTTACGAGGATGTCTTTTCTTATGCTAAAAACCTCTATAAGTGTGTTCTAAGTGAGTTGTAAGAGAGATCTTGATTTTATTTATGCAATCTAAGTTTTAGTTTCTTAATCTCTTATAATCTTTCATCTTTCTACTCTCTAATCATGATTAACAACACCTCCGAGGATGGATTCAAACTAAGACTCTTCCCATTTTCTCTAGGCGATAAAGCTCACCAATGGGAAAAGAGCCTCCCTCAAGGTTCAATCACTACTTGGGATGCGTGTAAAAGAGCTTTTCTTGCGAAATTCTTCTCTCCTTAAAGAACCGCTAGGTTGAGGAATGAGATATCTAGCTTCACACAACGTGGCAACGAGGCTTGGGAGAGGTTTAGGAGCTATACCACTCAATGCCCACATCATGGATTCTCCAATGCGTCACTATTGAGTACTCTCTACCGCGGTGCATTACCCAAGATAAGGATGCTACTTGATACGGCCTCCAACGGGAACTTCTTGGCCAAGAATGTGGATGAAGCCATGGAGCTAGTAGAAAATCTTGCTCAAAGTGACGGGACTTATGGGGATAATTGTGATAGAGCAATCCGAACCACTAGCGATTTCGACGAGCAAAAGAGGTCTAAGGAGATGAAGACACTCAATGATAAGTTGTACAAGCTCCTTAATGCCTCTCAGTCATCGGTTAACTTTGTTTGAGACTTCGCCACAAACCAATTGCACATTGAAGGTGACATGGCTTTAACTAACCATGCGGAGGTGAATTATGTTGGATACCAATAAGGTTATCAAAGGGGCTTCAACAACAACCAACAACCAAGCTTCGTCCCTCAAAATCACTTTTAAGGGAACCAAGGAGGCTACCCCAACAATGCTCATTTCATGCCTCAAGCTCAAGGTCACAAATCTATGATTCAAGACCTTGATGTGAAATATGTTCTTCAACAACTTCTTCAAGGTCAAGTTAATGGAGCAATGGATATAAGCAAGAAGATGGAAGAGATCAATAACAAGGTGGTTTGCTCATACAATGACCTCCACAAAAAACTCGAGGCATTGAGCTCCAAAGTGAATGAAATGGAGAACAAGACACAACTTCCTCAACTCAAAGCTCCTTACCCGGAAAAGCCAAACAAGTCTCAAAGGAGTATTGCAACACCATATCCTACATTGATGAGAATGAATGCATAATTGAGGAGTTCTTAGAGCTATTCCCTAGTCCCAAAGCTATTGACCTTCCATCTAGAGAACTTCCCTCAACTCTCAATGAGGACATTGAGAAATAAGGTGAGGAGGTGACCCTTGGGATTGAAGATGATATGGTGTTGGTTGAAGAGAAGGGTAACAAGGTTGAGAGGTCCATCAAGGATGTGGTTAAAGAGAAAAACGTGGAGACACTTGTTGGGTCAAAGAAAGAAGCCATTTGCGCTAGACCTTCCCCATATGAGCCTCCACTTCCATTTCCCGGTCGTTTCCTCACTAAGGCACAAAAGAAAGTGCTTTCAAGCTGCAAGGCAAACATGGACAAGATTGGAGCACCTTTGCCTAGTGAGAGTGATTTGTTTCAAGTTCCACAACACCAAAAGTTCATCAAGAGCATACTTGAGAACCGAGAGAAAGTGGAAGAGCTTATGGCGGTTTTTGCCTCACCAAGCACAACAAGGATCGAGCCTAAGACTCTCCCTAAGCTTGGAAACCCCGGTAAGTTCTCCATATCTTGTACTCTTAGGAACTTGGAGATTAAAGATGCTTTGTGTGACTTGGGTTCGAGCGTGAATGTCATGCCCTTGGAGATGGCCAAGAGTCTTGGGATCGACAATATGGTAGATTACCCCTCCACAATCACATTTGGAGCTCTTCCTCAAGGAAACCTCTAGGCTTGGTTGAAGATTACCCTCTCATGATCGGGGAGTGTCTTGTGCCGACGGACTTCGTGATCATGGAAATGGCACAAAACAAGAAGCTCCCTCTACTTCTCGGGACTCCATTCCTCAACACCACCGGTGCACACATGGACTTCATCAACAAGAAAGTTGTGCTCAAGAACGTGAATGACAAGGTGTTTTACACAATGATGCCTTCGTACACTGCGATTTGTGGCACCATTATTTGTGAGGACAATGAAGTCCGAGCCCAAAAGGTTGAGTATGTGGGTTTTTGTGCAACGGTGAGTCATGTAGACGATGATGAAGCTCTTGGATTGGACGGTGATTGTTTAGCTTCCCTCTTCCACACCACGATGGAGAATGAGGTTAAAAGTAGCAAAGTTGCAAAGAAGAGGGCAAAGACCAAGGCCAAGGGGAAAAACGGACCAAGTAAGCTTGATGGGTCTAAGTCCGAGCAAAGCCAACCTTACACCATGACTCTCACCCCTTGGAAACATGAAGATGGGGTGATTGAGTACAAGATCAAGTATGAGGGACGGTCCAAGCCTTTCGCCATGGTCAGAACGATCCTCACACCCGAGCTCAAAGAGAAAGGGCAAGCCGGTCTTCAAGAAGTCATGAGGAAAGTGCTAAAACTTGAGCTCAAGGATCCACCAAGGAGTTCTCACACTCCTCCTTCACCCGCCTAAAAGGGTAACCAAAGTCAAACTTAGTGACTTTAAACAAAGTGCACTTGGGAGACAATCCCATGTCTATCATTGTACATATTTCCTTGCTTTTTAGTTTGATCTTGTGTTTCTTGGGCTTTTTGATCTTTTGTTGAGTGGTTGCAAGGTCCTTTATGGTAGCAAGGTCGTGGCAAGGCACATTGGTGTTGATGTCAAAGGCTCTCCATTATCTCCATCCCCTAGTCTCACTCTTTTGTAAGTAGCTATTTTCTTTTAAATCTTTGCATTTCATCTTTTGTTTTAGGTCTCTCTCTTGAACTTCTTTCACACCGAGACGTTGTGATTTAAGTTTGGGGGAGGGACCGGTATCTAACCATGCGTTTTGTGTTCTTATTTTGTATTTTGCATCTTGAGTCTCATGCACATCATGCTTTTCAATAATTTTGAAAAACATTTTGAAAAATTAATCATTTAGTTGCATTGCATGTGTAGGATTGAGTCTAGATGCATAGCATATAAGGTTGCATTGCATGTGCATTGGGAGCAATGATATTTTTTTCCTTGTAGAGTATCATATTTAGAGCTTAGTCTAATGCCCTAGTTGCTAGTCATTTGATGTTTTGATCTCGTGTTAGAAATTAAGAACGAACCATACTTTGATCTCATGTCTTATTACTCTTGTCTTGATTGAAGCAAGTTTTGATTTGAGTCTAATCCTACTTAAGTGAAAACCATTAATTTTGACATTTTAATTATCGTGTTCATGCATTGCATAATGAACTCATGGATACCACATACATACTGGGGTCATCTTATCCCTTTTACCACTCTTGTTGGCCCAAGTAGCCAATTCCCACCTTTGGAATGGTTCACCCCGCCTTGAACTTAACCTTCTTTCCAGCCTACATCTTTAGTGAGCATTGTGAGGCCTTGTTTTTGAATGAACTTAGCAAAAAGTGTTGGATTTAGAGCGACAAGGAAAGGCTTTCATGTAGAAGTAGCTCGCGCATCAATGAGCTAGATTATGCTAAGTTAGATAGGTTGTTACTTGAGGTGAGGGGAAATGGGTGAAAAAGAAAGAAAGAAGGGTGTTGGGATTGGAAAAGTGGATGGAAAGAAAGAAATTTGAGAGAAGGATTAGGGGAAGCAAGTTCGAAATGGTTGGCAAGGATAGATTTGGTTTAGTTCTAAGTGTTGAAAAAGATAGTCTCTAGCTTTGAAAAGAAAGAAAAGAAGCCAAAATGGCTAAAGCAAGTTAGAAAAGAAAATGAAAGAGACTAAAGAAATTAAAAGAAGAGCTAAGTCAAGGAAAATAATGGAAGCCAAACCATTTGGTGAAGAAGAAATCCCCTAAGCGCTTAAAGAAGAGAAAGATGATGAAGATATGTGGAAGGGTAGCTAGGATTGTTACTTTGAGGGTTTAGAAAGAGGGTCGAATTTGTATTGGGGCATTGGGTAGATGGAAGTCTAACCTTGTATGCATCAATTGCTTTTCACCCTTAGCATTTTGCCAAAGTTTATTCCTTCGTTGAGAGATCCCTTGTTTTATAACCGCCACATGTATTGAGATCATTTTTATCTCAAAACCTTGTCCTTAACCAAATGAGTTTATTTACCTTGCATGAACATGATTCACTTGAAACCATTAATTGAATGTCAAAGGCTTGGATGATAGGAAGGCTTGTGTAGGTTGAGATTCGAGCATAATTCATGTCTGGATAGGCATGGCTAGTTTCTTTTGAGTAACCTTGTTTGATCGCATCATGAAATTGACAACTTGGACATTGGGCTTGAATTCTTTTTATGGTACTTTTGGATTTGAGCTCCCATTTTGATATTCTTCCTCTTCTTAGTCTTGTTTGCTTGAGGACAAGCAAATGATTAAGTTTGGGGGAATTGATATCTTCATATTTTACATGTTCTAACATACATTTTACTTAGAGCTTTGTGTCATTTGCATGCATAATCATGGTTTTGTCTTGCATTTAGGTCTCATTTAGATTTTAGGATGTTTACATTCGGTCCTAGTGAGTTCTTGCATGTTTTAAAGTATTTTCTAGGTGATTGGAGGCAATTTGGGTATATTTGGAGAAATGGACAAAAGTAGAATGTACGGGTCATCTGAACCGTCCAAAAGAACCTGCAGAACGAAGACTCTCCGATCTGATTTAGCTTCGGAGGTGTTCATGAGTTCTTGGCCAGGCGGACATACCTCCAGTGAATCTGTCATATATCCCAAACCACACGTCCAAATGGCTTGATTCAAACTCTGGTAGAACGATAACGCATCCCTCTACAACTTTCATGAACACCGCTCCGTCCATCCGGTGTGACCGTCCGGTGCAGGGACAGAACATTTTGGTGCTAAGCACCGGACCATGCTCTAATTCCACACTGAGTGGACCGCCCGGTGCGCGTCCCGCCTTCCCTCTCCATCATTCCACACCGAGTGGACCGTCCGGTGCGCGTTCCGCCTTCCCTCTCCAACATTTCACACCGACCCGTCTATCCGGTGTAAGCATCCAGTGCTCCCTCGCCTCTCCCTTGAAGAATCATTCCACACCGAACCGTCCATCCGGCGGTCAACCCAGAAAACCTATCATGACCCATTTCAACCGCGTCGGTACCCGGTTTGTCCCGGGTCGACCCGATTCGCCCACTCCTTACTATAAATACTCTAAACCTAATTTTCTTAGGAGGATGTCTTTTCTTATGCTAAAAACCTCTCTAAGTGTGTTCTAAGTGATTTGTAAGAGAGATCTTGATTTTATTTATGCAATCTAAGTTTTAGTTTCTTAATCTCTTCTAATCTTTCATCTACTCTCTAATCATGATTAACAACACCTCTTTCATGAGATTTGGTGTGTTCTTCATGATAAATGAGTAGTCTTTTAGGATTTGAGGATTTGGTAGATTTAGGGTGATTCAATGGGTGATTCAATGGGTGATTAATGATGTCTAGGATTAGATTATTAGATATCCCTTATTGATTAGCAATCTTAATGCTTGTTTGTGCTTAAGAAAGCCAATATTGATCATAAGGCATTTCACACCCACAAGGTGTTCGATGAAATGCCTTGATGAAATTTTCAAGAGATTTTCATTTCTAGCCTATGAGAATAGTTGTCTAAAGTGTTTATTTGGTTGATCATGAATGTTTAAACTTAATGCTTGCTAATTAGTGATTCACAAATGATAATTTGATCTTGGATTAGTAATTAGCAAAGTAATTAATGCCTTGAGAGAGGATTAGTTAAGATTAATGATCTTTTCCTAGGGATTAGTCTTCTTTGAGTATTGGACATCATTAATTAGCTATGAGGTCACCTTAAATCAATTGTCTTATCCTTGAATTCGCCTTTCATTATCGTTTTCACATCGTCTAGCATCTTTAGCTCTTGTTTCTTTTCTTAATTAAGTTAGATCATTAGCGTAATCACCAAACCTCATCTTATTAGCTTAACTTAAGAACTTATATGCATTCTTGGTGCATTGAATCAAACCCATTGAATTGATACCTCATGTACTACATTTTATATTGAGTAATTGATCTCAAAGACCCAAAAAGTCTACTATCGATTTGGCGCCGTTGCCAATTGGGTTTTGATTCAACATTAGGATTTTATATCTTTTTGAGATTAAGCCCAAAAAGTCTACTATCAAAAGAGCTTCTAGATTTTTAGCCTTTGAGTGATAACCAATACAACCTGCACTGAACTTGGATTCAAGAAGCCTAGCAAACACTTCCATGGCAATAACAAATAGATGTGCCTATAACAACGGCCTCTCCGCCGTTGGAGTTGGTGAATACAACAGTGGTTATCTTGGATTCTGCAGAAAATTCATCAGATTCCCAAAAAATAAATAAGGAGGAGTTCATGGCTTCCGATGGTTCTGCTTCCGGGTCCAAAAGTGAAGAGGAAGACATAAAGACATCTGGAAAAATTCAAGAAAAAGAGATCTCAAACAAGTCTTGGGTAAGTATAGTGAACAACCGTCCAAAATTATGCAAGTTTGACTTTGAAAATGCAGAGGAAGATGAATCTGGAATAGTGACTGTTCCAGAAAACGTATGGAGTGATACCCCTCTTTGGGATGATTTCCTCGTCGGTCGCTTCCTCTCCCCAGCTCCACACATTGCTAAGATACATGTGATTGTCAACAAGATATGGCCTCTAGGCGACAAAACGGTTCGGGTTGACGCCTTTGTGGTGGATGAACAAACAGTCAAATTCAGAATCAAAAGCGAAGCAGTGCGAAGTAGGATTTTGAGAAGAGGAATGTGGAATATCGCAGATATTCCGATGGTTGTCTCGAAATGGAGCCCCATCATTGAGGATACACAACCGATGATCATAACAATGCCGATGTGGGTGGTTGTTAAAAACGTTCCCCACGAGCTTTACTCGTGGAAAGGACTGAGTTACCTAACAAGTAAAATCGGAGAACCGAAGAGACTTCATCCAGACACGGAGCTGTGTAAGAACTTTGAGGAAGCAAAGGTTTTCGTTGAAGGAAACCTGATGCAAGAGCTTCCAAAAACGTTTGCTTTCAACCTAAAAAATCAGAAAGCTGAGGTGGAATTCTCGTATCCATGGCTACCATCTAGATGCACATTCTGTGAAAAATGGGGGCACACATGAGAAGTTTGCGTAGCAAAAACAGGTCCGACAAAGATCCTTAGGCGCAGAGATTCAAAAAACAACGATGCCTCTGCTTCAAAACAAGACGAGAGTAAGAAATTAGAGGAAGAGATTTTGAATCAAGACAAAGAAAAAAAGGAAAAGGCGCAAACTGAAATTTTTTCAGAAATGGAAGTTGCTCCTTTGAAAACTGATACATACATTTCGGTGGAGAATCCAAAAGTTGCAGGGATATCTTTGAATGAACAAGAAGAAGTCTGGGAAAAAGTCACTCCATCAAAAGCGAGTAGACAAAAAAACAAGATGTTGGAAGAGGAAAAATGCACAAATATTATATCCCCATCGAGATTTGATATATTATTAGCAGTGGATGAAGAAAAAGAAGAAGTGTTAAAAGATACTGAGCTACAAGCAGAAACAGAAGAAGGAGAAATCTGCATCAACGTACAGCCTCAACGAAAGAAAACAGGGGAATATCTAGAAGTTCAAGGATCTCGTCCTTCCCTTCCAAGATCCTCCAAATCGTCACACAAGTTCGTTTCAGAAGTTTCGAATCGTAACACAAAGGACCTACATCCTAATGTTGCGAGTAAAAAACAACGAAACGTCAAACCTTATTAATGTCGGGTTTCTTTTGGAATGTGCGCGGATTCAACCAATCAAGAAAACATTACGTCGTCAGAAACTGGATTCATGACAATTCTTTTCAATTTGGGTGCTTATTGGAGACAAGAGTTAGGGAAAACAAAGCGGAGCGTCTGGTAGCTTCGATATTTCAAAACTGGTCCTTTCTTTCTAACTACGAGTACAATAGATTGGGTCGTATATGGGTAATCTGGAATGAGAAAGCTCGTGTTACACCAGTCTTCAAAAGTGGGCAAATTATAACCTGCTCGATATTTTTGGAGGGACATGAGAAAGATTTTTTCTGCTCCTTCATTTATGCTTCAAATTTTGAAGATGAAAGAAGAGTCTTATGGGAAGACTTGCGCAACCATTATGAAGCTCAGAGTTTTAAGAACAAAAGTTGGGTTATTATGGGAGATTTCAATGAGATTTTGGATGGAGGAGAACACTCCCGCTATGAAGGAACCCGCGACTTTCAGAACGTCACTCGCCATTGCACCTTCTCGGATTTAAACTATCAAGGCCCCCTTTTTACTTGGTGCAACAAAAGAAAAGAGGGACTGATCTGCAAAAAATTGGATCGAGTCCTAATAAGTCAGAGCTGGATGAATGATTATCCAAGATCGTACTCTATATTTGAGGCGGGTGGGTGCTCTGACCACATGAGATGTCAGCTACTTTTGGATGCAGAAAAACAAAAGGCGAAAAAACCTTTCAAATTTTTGAACATCTTAACTTCCATTCCAGGATTTTTACCGATGTTGGAAGAGCATTGGGGTGATACGGAAGATCTTTTCCACTCTACATCGGCCATGTTTCGGTTCTCGAAGAAGTTGAAAATTTTAAAGCCAAAAATCCGTGAACTGAACAAAGAGAAACTGGGAGATATTACTCGCATAGCAAAGGAAACTTTAGAGCTGCTGTGCAAAAAACAAGATGAAAATATGCAGAACCCTTCCGATGAAAAAATTATAGAAGAGGCAGAGGCTTACGATCAATGGAGCATAGCAGCTGAGTTAGAAGAGGGTTTTCTCAAACAAAGATCAAAAGTCCATTGGTTGGAGGTGGGAGACTTCAACAATAAAGCCTATTACAGAGCAATCAAAGTTTGAGAAGCTCTCAATACAATAAGAGAGATTGAAGATCCAAATGGGAAGGTTTTAAAGGAGATAGACGATATAAAAACTGAAGTAGAGAGACATTTCAAAAACTTCCTCAATCACAAACCAGATGACTACATAGGAATACCGGTTCAAGGTATTGAAGAGTTGATTGACTTCAGATGTTCGGAAATTGAAATAACAGCTTTGACAAGAGATGTAACAGATGAGGAAGTAAGGAAAACTCTATTCTCAATGCCGAATAACAAATCGCCTGGGCCTGATGGTTACACCTCGGATTTCTACAAAGCGGCCTGGCCAATCATCGGTAAAGACTTCACTATATCGATCCAATCATTCTTCATAAAAGGTTTCCTACCGAAAGGGGTAAATTCAACTATCCTCGCTCTCATACGCAAGAAAGATCAAGCGAAATCTATGAAGAATTATCGACCGATATCCTGCTGTAATGTCATTTATAAGGTCATCTCGAAAATTCTAGCGAACCGTCTAAAGGGAATTCTTCCAAAGGCCATCTCTCAAAGTCAATCAGCGTTTGTGAAAAACAGATTATTGATGGAAAATGTTTTACTTGTGACTAAACTAGTGAAAGACTACCATAGAGAATCGATCTCAACTCGATGCGCCATGAAAATAGACATTTCAAAAGCTTTCGACTCAATCCAATGGAGCTTTCTAAAGCACGTCTTCCAAGCCATGAGGATCCCATATCGATTTATACACTGGATTATGCTTTGTGTAACAACAGCATCCTTCTCGATTCAAATCAATGGCAAACTAGCAGGGTATTTTCAGAGCAGTAGAGGTCTTCGTCAAGGCTGCTCACTCTCTCCCTACCTTTTCGTCATTGGTATGAACATCCTCTCTCATATGCTAGATCGAGCAGGGTCGACTAGTAAATTTGGATATCACCCAAAATGCAAAAACCTCAAGCTCACTCATTTGTGTTTTGCGGATGATCTAATGGTTTTCACAGATGGAACTGATATGCTCAAATTAATACCCTAAAAGTACTAAAGCAGTTGTTGTAGTAAGTGTAGGGGTCGAACACAAGAACTCCAGAATTCATACAATAGATTATGTAGATTCGAATTAAGCTGAACCAACAATGAAATTAAATGCAAGTGCGTAAAGTAAACAAGTGTGAATCAATGGGAAAGAAGATAGGCTTAGGGTATTTCTCAGGAATTCAATGAATGTAGATAAACTAACTAACATGATTCAGATTTAGCGCGGTTCTTGAACTCAAATCACTAAAGTATAGCTAACCAACTCTCGTTGCGAAAACTATCCAAGTCTAAATCCTAGAATTCCAAATCTCTTTGCGAATCCTAAAGTCTAAGCCAGCTTTTAATTCATGTTTGATTTGTTCACAAAACAACTAAACCAAATCTCTTTGCGAATAGTTATTTTGCTCACCCTAGGTTCTATCAGGTAATTAATCGCACTCTCGTGCCTAATCAATTATCCTAAGATCTAAGTTCTAGTTTCGTCAACCTCGAATTAGCTATGGGAACAACCTAAGGCGAAGAACTAATTCATATGGTGAATCCTAATCATTCAATTAACCTAACATTCAGAGAAAACCCTTATGAGAACCCTGAACCTAACAAGGGATCTACTCAGACATGGAGAATGAAAACAACATGATTGAATAGATCATCAAGAAATCAATAAGAAACAGGAGTTCAGAGTTGTCTCTCCAAAAACCAGAGTAGAATAAAGCTTAAT
>PKMM01026164.1:1871976-1883961 GCA_002933915.1 Eutrema heterophyllum | reverse complement strand
TCATCTCTACGACCTGAAAATCAGTAGGAACCAGACAATCTCCTACTTTAACCAGCAAATCAGGGATTGTACCATATGGGACTGAGGTGGAAGAGTTCGCGAATGTAAGAGACATCTGAGGAGATCTTATTTCAGCAATTCCCAGCCTTTCTGCAATTGCCTTTGAAATAACATTGACGCTAGACCCTGAATCAACGAGAGATTCTTTGAATTCAACTATAGAGATAGAGCATGGAACTGGAAATTTTCCTGGATCTTCTCTCTTAGTCAACTGCTTCAGTGGAGGTGGTGTACTTATGGCCTTGATGAAGAGTGCCTTGATCTCTTCCTCACTTTCTCTGCAGTTTTGGAAGTAACACTCCAAAGGACGGTTTTCAAAAGCTTCTTCAAAAGATATAGTGCGGGGAATCCTCCTGACCATCTTCTCAAAAGCTAGCAATTTCTCCGCAGTTATGGGTTTCATGAGATGTCTAGGTGGTATAGGATATGGCACCTTAGGCTTGTAAACCATTTCCTCGACAATCTTGGGTGTTTTCACAGTTTCTGGCTCAGTCTGCGAGGGGTGTCGACCGATACTAGAATGGTATCGATCGATACAAGGCTTCTCTGTCGTCTCTTCAGATGTGGTGTCGATCGATACAGGTGTGGTATCGGTCGACACTGGAGGTTCTGAGATGTCCCGTGAGAGTATCTGCACTGGTGTCGATCGACACTGGGTGGTGTCGGTCGATACTTGTTGTGTCTAAACGTCTTTGGCAGATCCTTGGACGGGTATCGACCGATGCTGGGTGGTATCGATCGATACTGGGGCAATTTCGGGGGGCTCATCGTCGTCATCTTCAGCAAGATCGACGAGATTCGTTGCAGTTAGGCCAGTTTTTACTTCTGGATCGACCTCTTCATCACTTCGTAAGGTGATCGCATTGACTTGTTCATTATGTGCATGAACCATCTTTCCCTTGACAGCTGCTGCAGTCTGAGCGACCTGAGTTTCCAGCATTCTCTGATGAATGCTAAGAGCTTCGATTTTCGCATTCAGATCTGTGTACATAGCATCCATCGTCCCATTGAAATACACTGTCATCTTCTGATGTCCCTGAAGAATCTGTTCAAGCATAGATTCAACTTTGCTTTCAGGAGTTTTGGGTGGGTGAGGTGGGTATTGATATCTTTGACTTTGAAATCCAGCACCACCAATGTAGTTAACACCTTTCACTTCATCCTCATCAGCAAAGTGAACAGCTTTCTTCGTCTTACCCATCAGGAGATTGTGCACTGAATCCAGCTTAGCTTGAACCTCAGCAATCTGCGATCCATCCAAATTCCCAGCCTGTTTCTTCCGCTCAAAGTCTGCATCCTTGGTGCTATTGCTAGACGCAAAGTTCTCAATCAGCACATAAGCATCGTCAGGATATCTGGTGTTGAAATTTCCATTACTCGCAGCATCCAAAGCCATCTGATACCTCCAATCGATTCCTCTGAAGAAAATACCCAGCAACTGAACCTGAGTAAACCCATGGTGTGGACAATCCCTCTGATATGACCTGAATATGATCCAAGCAGCCTTAAACGCTTCAGTCGGTCCTTGAGAAAACTGGGAGATCTTGTTCCTGAGCTCTTCGGATCTCGCATCATCATAAAAGTTGTTCAGGAACGCGTTCTTAGTCTCCTCCCAAGTAGTCAATGATCCAGGTGGCAATTGCTTCAGCCAGTAAGCTGCATCCCCACCAAGAGAGTATGGGAAAAGCTTAGAGAACAGATAGTCGTAGGAAACTCCATTATACTTGATGCTAGTGACCAAGCCCTCGAACCTCTCAATGTGATCCATGGGATGCTCATGAGGAAGACCATGAAAAGGGTGCTGACCCACAAGTGTGTAGTATGCAGGCTTCAGCTCAAAGTCATTCCTCTGAAAAGTGGGAATACGAATCGCAGACCGATTGACATGGAACTGATCAGGTCTGTTGTACTCTCCAAGCGTCCTAGCACGATTAACCACAGCATTCCCATCATTCACCTCGCTGTTGCGCGCAGCCCGCGCGACAATCTCATCGACAGCTACTAGAGGGATTATGATGTTTCCCTCACCATCAAGTCGTTGTCCAGCTTCATTGCACAAATGACCCTCTTGGTCTCTCAAAGTCCCAGCTTCATCACGAATCAATACCATTGGATTTTTCATCTCTGCTGGCTTCCTTGCTTTCCTGTTTGTGCGTTCCAAAAGTGCTAGCTGCTCGTTTGACGGATCAACTAGCTGAGTGTTCTTGTTTCTCCTGGTTTCTCGATTAGGCATGCACATGAAACACAAAAGATCAAGAACGTAAGTAACAAAAAAAAAAAAAAAATTCGACGAGTATCGACCGACACTAAGTAGTATTGATCGATACCGACGAGCTTAGTCGAAATTCTTAGCTAAAATCTAATGGCGAAATTGAGTCCCCGGCAACGACGCCAAATTTGATATGCTCAAATTAATACCCTAAAAGTACTAAAGCAGTTGTTGTAGTAAGTGTAGAGGTCGAACACAAGAACTCCATAATTCACACAATAGATTATGTAGATTCGAATTAAGCTGAACCAACAATGAAATTAAATGCAAGTGCGTAAAGTAAACAAGTTGTGAATCAATGGGAAAGAAGATAGGCTTAGGGTATTTCTCAGGAATTCAATGAATGTAGATAAACTAACTAACATGATTCAGATTTAGCGCGGTTCTTGAACTCAAATCACTAAAGTATAGCTAACCAACTCTCGTTGCGAAAACTATCTAAGTCTAAATCCTAGAATTCCAAATCTCTTTGCGAATCCTAAAGTCTAAGCCAGCTTTTAATTCAGGTTTGATTTGTTCACAAAACAACTAAACCAAATCTCTTTGCGAATAGTTATTTTGCTCACCCTAGGTTCTATCAGGTAATTAATCGCACTCTCGTGCCTAATCAATTATCCTAAGATCTAAGTTCTAGTTTCGTCAACCTCGAATTAGCTATGGGAACAACCTAAGGCGAAGAACTAATTCATATGGTGAATCCTAATCATTCAATTAACCTAACATTCAGAGAAAACCCTTATGAGAACCCTGAACCTAACAAGGGATCTACTCAGACATGGAGAATGAAAACAACATGATTGAATAGATCATCAAGAAATCAATAAGAAACAGGAGTTCAGAGTTGTCTCTCCAAAAACCAGAGTAGAATAAAGCTTAATCAAGTCTTGAATAAAGCGTAGCCAACAAAAGTGGCTCAAAAACCTAATTATAATGCTAAAACACGTTTTGGGGCTTCTTGTAATTATTAAAGACTTCTGGACCAAAGTGCAACTCTCCAAACTTGTAAAAAGTCGCGTTTCCTGTTTTCCTGCAGTGAGTATCGACCGATACTAAGAGAGTGTCGATCGACACTGTTCACTGCTTCTTCTGCTCGCCAGACCGGACTGTCTTCACGAAAACTGGCATAACTTTTGATCGCACCGTTGGAATGACCTCAAACCACTTCCAAATGAAAGCTAATCCATTGATCTGTCTTGTATCAAAATTTGAGCTCAATCCATCGGTGGGAAGTTCTTCAATTCTTCATTTAAAGTCGTGACTCGTGTCTGCTTCAGTTAGTATCGACCGATACTAGGGTAGTGTCGATCGAGACTGAGACTTCAAATCGGGTACTCAGCTACACGAACTTCTGTTTTTCTCCAAAATGCACCAAAAGGCTCCAATATCTCAAATTATGCTCCAAACGTGCTAAAACCTGTAAAAGACTCTAAAACACTACAAAATAGTAGAAAGACTCTAAAAAACGGACATATATCATGGCTTAAAAGGGGTAAAAACCATGATATATCAGGAACTATGAGATCGATTGATGGTATTACAAATGTCTTCTCCGAATTTGGAAAAATTTAAGGTTTGAAAATCAGCATGGGAAAGTCAACCATCTATTTTGGAAGTGTATCTCAGCAGAATATTGACCAAATAGAATCTCGGTTCACCTTTGGATCCGGCAATCTACCGGTTCGTTACCTTGGGCTCCCGCTACTAACAAAAAGAATGTCAAAACACGACTATGCACCTCTAGTGGAATCCATCAGAGCGCGAATTGGTACATGGACAGCTCGATACTTAACTTATGCGGGAAGAGTTCAACTCATCATTTCAGTTATATCGGGCATCACAAATTTCTGGCTATCAGCTTTTAGGCTGCCTCAAAGTTGTATCAAGGAGATTGAAAGCCTTTGCTCAGCGTTCTTGTGGTCGGGCCCTGAACTGAGCACTCGGAAATCGAAAATATCATGGGATGATGTATGCCGTCCAAAGGAAGAAGGTGGGTTGGGAATTCGACGACTCAAAGAGGTTAATATTGTTTGCTGTCTAAAACTTATTTGGAGATTAAACTCGACAGTAAACTCTTGGTGGGTGCAATGGACAAGGAGAAACCTAATGAAAGAAGGAGGTTTCTGGTCTACGCTTGGTAATACTTCAGTCGGCTCTGGTTCGTGGATGTGGCGTAAGTTGATCAAATACATATCCCTAGCTAGAGCTTTCTATAAGATTGACACAAAAAGTGGCACTTCTACCTATTTTGGCATGATAATTGGTGCAAGCTAGGACCTCTTATGGATATAACTGGACCAAGAGGAATAATAGACTTGGGAATAAAAGGAAATGATCTACTTTCATCTGTTCTAGTGTCACATCGAGAAAGGCGACGAAGAGGAGATTTGCTACAAAAAATTGAAAAGGAAATTTGCTCCATGAGAATTCGTAAAACAAACGAGAAGGATCAATCCCTTTGGAGGCAGAGGAATGGCAGAGCATGGTTCAGAGAAAAAGAAACATGGATGCAAATAAGAGAAGAAAAAGAGAAAGTGCAGTGGTTCAAGGGGATTTGGTTCAAACATAGAACACCGAAATTTACTTTCATCACCTGGCTAGCTACAAAAAACAGGTTGTCAACTATGGACAGAATTCGTACTTGGAATCCGGGAATCTCAGGAATATGTGTCTTGTGCAACAATGATTTAGAAACTCGAAATCACCTATTCTTCGATTGCTCATACTCAAGTGAAATATGGAAAAATCTCGCGGGAGGTCTTCTACGGAACAACATCAGCTCAGATTGGAACACGGTTACCCACCTAATTACCAAAACTTCAGGGAGCTATATCAAACAATTCCTTCTGAGGTACGTCTTCCAAACATCAATCTCGTATATCTGGAAGGAAAGGAATGGACGCCAACATGGAGAAATACCAAAAACGGCATGCCATCTCATAAGACTCACAGATAGCACAGTCAAAAACAGAATCGCCTCCCTTCGAAACATGGACTCAAGATTCGAAACTGCTACTAGCGATTGGCTTAACACTCGCTTATCTCTGGATTAAACTATTGTAAAATAGCTTTCATTTTTACTTGCCTTTCAAAATAACGAGGCACTTGCTGTAAACAATGGTTGTTTTTTTGGTTTGAATAATTTAAAATTCTCTTCAAAAAAAAAAAAAAAAAATATGTGTGNATTTTACAATATCTAATACCACAAGTTGCAAGATGTGCTTGCTTTGACCTGTCAAAAGAGTAGTTGTCTATTTATTTCCAAAATTATAAACATGAATATATTAACATATCAAAATATATAAATTTTACACAATGACGATATTAACAAAAGTTCAAAAAAAAAAACAACATTAACATAAACAACGAAAATACATATTTTGGTCTGATTTGAACAAATTTTTATCGGTTAATGATATACTAATAATTTTGTGACCTAATGAGCCATTTGACATTTTGTGGACCTAATTAATGAGCTTTGGAAATTTTGGAGAGATTTTCGACGGTTTAGGATTTTAGCCGAGGAAAAAGTTTATCAAAATATCAAGTATATATTCCCGGTATTTGCCAAAACAAGTTCAAGTTAAAAACCCAAAGCTCTTTTTATTAATGTAAAAGGAGGAGTAGAACATTATTTGAAAATAGGCTAAAAGGATGGGTCGTCTTCCATTTCACTATCGGACGAGTCGTCGATAACCACTCGGCTGAGCTCGGTCTCCGCGAGGCGAGCATTCCGTAGGACAATGTTGATGCGCTCTCCACGGTCATGTAGTCCCATCTCGGTAAGTTGTAGTCAAAGGTCAGGTCGGAGTCCTAGGAAAAAGATCATCGCCACTTCTTCTGCGGATCGGTGAAGCCCAAAGTGTCCCATAGTCCGCACGAACTCCTCATGGTATTCTTGCAGAGTCTGGTTCCCTTGCCTTGCCAAGCCTAGCCCCCAGCTACCACTGGTTGAGGTCACGCCTGGTTTTTTGGGGCCGGAGGAACTTCGCTGACACTTGCGGGCCCTTCCCTCTTCAACCTCGTCACAAATCCAAGGGTTGGACTTATTCTTGACCGTAGATGGATAAATGACTCTCTTACGAGCAGTTTCCCGCGTCAAAGGCATCGTTTTGAAAAAAGTTTTAAGAAAACAATTTCGCAAACGTGACAAAACACGGGCGTATTTGTTGTGAATGAGGGGAGAA
This sequence comes from Eutrema heterophyllum, assembly GCA_002933915.1. Taxonomy (NCBI): domain Eukaryota; kingdom Viridiplantae; phylum Streptophyta; class Magnoliopsida; order Brassicales; family Brassicaceae; genus Eutrema; species Eutrema heterophyllum. Next base: position 1,877,448 of record PKMM01026164.1, on the reverse strand, counting down.
TTGAAATACTATTTATAGAGAAATGTTTGTATGTTCTCTGCAACTATATATACACATATATCGAATCTTCAAAATACCAGAGACATGAAAGGTATATATATCTGTTTACAAACAAAGCAAACGTATATGAAAGAGAAGAAGTATTTACAAAGCAAGTAATAAATCCGTCGGAAATCGGTCGGAAATTACCCACCGATTTCCGACGAGCGTTAATCGGTCGGAATATTCCGACCGGTTTCTGAGGAAATATAGATTCGTCGGCAGTCCCTCGGAAATCGGTCGGAATATTCCGACAGTATTCCGAGGGCAATCAAGCCGTCGGAATATTCCAACCGATTTCCGATTATTTTTAGTACGTCGGAAATTTCCGACGGTGTAAAACCCGTCAGAACCGCCGCCGGAAATACGTTTGTTTTCTTGTAGTGTCACCTATATTTTAGATGTAAAGAACAAAATATATCTTTGGAATATGTGTACGTTTTTTTGTATTTGTGCTTTTATGTGTATAGGGAAAAGTAGTGTATGAGAAGTGAAATAATTAAAATGGACTATTGCAGTTTGGCAATAATCTCCTTTATATAAAAAAAACTAAAAACAATTATATCTTTACATATATATATCTACATATACTTTATGTCTACTAGATTTCACAACACAAATTATGGATTTTAAATAAATTAATCTCATAACAAAAAATATAATAATAATAATACGTGCGTAGCGCGGAAAAAGCCGTAATATAATTAATTAGATCAACATCAGCAAATATTGAAAGCTGAAAACAATTATTTTGTAGATTATTTGGGATCATTCCCAGCGGAATTTTAATCTACTCATATCTTCATAATAATAGTTCTTGCATTCGTCTCGGTGTACCTACTCTATCGTATATGTAGTATATATTTTGTCAGTGTACATCCTCTACCGTGCATATATCCACTGCGCAAGCGACTAATTTATAAAATTAAATTTAAGCTAATTAATTTTTGAGACAGTCTGCGCAGAGCTGGTCTCGATAATCCACTCATCCGAAGATTGGTCTGCTTTTTCAGTTACCGTGGAAGAATTTGGAGGACTCCGAGATATTCTGTTATTTTCGTTGAAAAGTGGTTAATAATGTATTTCTTGCGAGCCTATTGGCAAAACGAATAATCAGGTGATCACTGCCCGGAAAATATTCTCTAGTTTTTGGTGAAAACGACAGCCCCATCGGACCCGTATTGGGGGTGATTGGTATGGTCACAGCCAGATGTACCAATGCATGTTTAGGAAAATAATTCAAACATACGACCAAAAGAAATAAATAAAACAAATTGGATTTAACCCCGATAATTTCTAGATCCATGTTGACTGAGCTTTGGGAAGGTTGTGGAACAAAATGTACGTTTCTCTCTCTTCCAGATTTCTCTCTCTTTGGGATGGCTGTGGAGTATACATAATTACACGAACTTCAACACATTTATTTTGTTGGGGGTGAAAAACTGATAACACCATATTTTACATGTTTTTAGGATTTTATTTTTATAGGTTTTGATTCCAGCACTTTGTATAGTTCTGAGATCTTTTCATGTATTTTAGTCTCATTTTGTATTGACTTACATTTTAGATGTTCTAGGTTGTCTTTGCATTCTTTTTGGCTTGTTTGAACCATTTTCAGATGTTTTTGGAGTCAGATGAGTTAAAGGACTCAGGATAGCCATCATAAAAGATCATTGCGGAATACAGAGATGCAAAATCAGGTTGAGAAGTCATAAGTTTGGCATTAGATGAAGGAGTTCCCACCGATGGATTACGCTCATATTTTAACACAAGATAGAGCAATGGATTAACTTTCATTTGGAAATTGTTTGAGGCTATTTCAACGGTGCGATCAAAAGTTATGAATTTTTTTGTGATGACAGTCCAGTCTGGCGAGCAGAAAAAGGAGGTGGAAGAAGCACAACCGGATCGATTTATCCCCTCTTGGATCGATCAATCCACCAAACCCGTAAAAATTTGTACTTTGATCTCTCCGCTTGAAATCCATTGTCTTTTTAATGCTTGCTAGATTTGATATCAACTCCATCTTTATTAGGCAAAAATGAACTTTAATTTTCTCGCTTATGGGCTTTAGATCTTAATCATGGTTTTACATGAACATTCGAGTTATCTTATCCTTTTGTGCCACACTTGTTAACTCGAATGGCCATCTTCCTTTTTAGGATGGTTCCACACCCAAAGCCCAAAACCTTTCATTTTAAACTCTTGTGCTAATTGTTGAGTGAGGTCTTTTCTATACGCTTTCATGTATAAAATCTTTCGAGATAGAAACGACAAGCTCTTTCTTCCATTGGTTAGGGTTTTGCAAGGGTTATTGGATGTGATTGGTTTGAGAATGAGAAATGGGAAGTGGAATAAATTTTTTTTTAGCAAAAACCATGTTGTGAATAAAGGATTCCAGGGAATGGAGAATTAAATGAGAAAAAAAATTAACTCTTGTGAAAAATCTCAAGTGAGGAATAAAAGAAAAGAAAACAAGAGATAAAAAATAAATTCCCTAGTAACTAAGGTGTAGAAAGGGTTGTGGTTTGATGTGGTTTGCAGATTGAGCTTAAACGTTTGTGGTTAAGAAGAGTTTTGAAAGAAAAAGAAAATTGCTTATCAAGGTCGGGAATTAGATGAAAAGCTTTAGGGTGGGTAGAACATTGGAAGAACATCTTGTATGCATAAATTGTTTCCCATTCTCTATTGCTTTTGTATAATGACTTGCGTTTTATTTTGAGAGTAGCCACAAATACATGAACCGCCTCTTACACATTATAACTTTTTTCTACCGAGCCAAATGGAATAAACAATTGCCCATATGTGAGAGTACACGCTTGAACTAAAATGAATGTAGGGAGTTGGTTGATAAGAAATCTTGCGGATACTTGTTTTGAATCTAGAGTAAAAAAATAGGAGTTGCGATAAGTCTAGAGAAGTTAGAGTCATATTGATATACGTTTTTGCAATGTCTTGGTATTATGTTGGGCTATTATATTGAATGGTTTGACATGTCTTTTAGTTGTGAATTCCCACTTTCGAAACTCTCTTTCGGTTTGTCTTTTCTTGTTTGCTTGCGGACAAGCAAAAGGCAAGTCCGGGGGAGTTGATAACACCATATTTTACATGTTTTTAGGGCTTTATTTTCATAGGTTTTGATCCCACTTTGTATAGTTTTGAGATCTTTTCATGCATTTTAGTCTTATTTTGTATTGACTTGCATTTTAGATGTCCTAGGTTGTATTTGCATTTTTTTGGCTTGTTTGAGCCATTTTCAGGTGTTCTTGGAGTCAGAGGAGTTGGAGGACTGATGATAACCATCATAAAAGGTCATTGCGGAATACCGAGATGCATGATCAGGTTGAGACGTCATAAGTTTGGCATTGGATGAAGGACTTTCCACCGATGATTTGAGCTCATATTTTACCACAAGATAGATCAATGGATTAGATTTCATTTCAAAGTTGTTTGAGGCCATTCCAATGGTGCGATCACCCCTCTTGGATCGATCGATCCACCAAACCCATAAAATTTCGGAACGAGTTTCACTGCCCAGAACGACCCAGATCGATCGATCACAAGTTTTTGGATCGATCGATCCCTTGCCAGAACGATTGATCCCTCACCGCGATCGAAACCACCCGAAGTGCTCTAAATATTGACTCCGAAGAAGGGTTGCCATTAGGATTTAGCTTCGGCAATCTTCATGAAAGTTATATGCGTTGAGTTAGCTTTCTAATGGAAGTGATTTCAAGTCATTCGGAGTAGTGGTTCAAGAGTTATAGCCGATTTAGTGACGACGTATCAAACCGATCCCAAAATCGCCCTTTTTGTATTTAAGTCACTTTTTACCAACTAAATACATAAGACTTCTTTCCCTAAAACCAAGGGTGTTCTTGATTGGATCTTCATGTATATTCCACATAAGGGAAGATTTCTTCACTTTTATTTCATATTATCTTTATTTGATTCTTCTTCTTTATTTTATATGGTTTACTTTTGTGTTTTGTGTTGTTTTTGTGAGTTGACTTTTCTGTGTTCTTCATGTTCTTGGTGTTCTTGTGAATAGATTTTTGTTGGATCATGATTAGGCTTGATTTGGATGATTTGATGATTGATTGTTGATGTTTAGGCTTAGATAATCATTTGTTCACATGTTTATAAGTGATCTTAATGCTAGAGTTAAATTAGCTACTCAATTTCTAGATCATGGTCGATTTACACTCGAGAGAGGTTTGGTAAATTGTCTAGAAGATTTCTAAACGTGCTTTTTATTTTTACCTGATGGTCATTGTGATTAAGGTGAATTGTTGGCTTAAAAAGGACTTGCGTTTTATGCTTGTTGATAATTTGGTTGCAATTGAGAGATTAGCTAATTCGAATTGTCAGTAAAAGGTTTAGCATCATGAGAGTGAGTTAAGCTATTTGTGTGTTCCTTGCCAAAGATTGAATGTTCATTGAATGTTTATGCATCACTAGTAAATTGTCTTGATTGTTAGATAATGGTGATTTATGATGATCTTTCTTAATTCTTTCACTTAGGTTCTTAGGTTGATTCTTAATGCTAGATTTGACTTGATAAACCGAAGTTTAGAACTGCACCTAGATTAGGTAGTTCTAGTTTGGTGTGACAAACCGAACTAGAGTTACACCCTAGGATTTTTGGTCTCATCCCATGTAGGAATAGATTCGAGTAAACAGTGTCAGTGCTAGATTAGGTTTGTTCATTCGAGTCTTGAGCTTAGGCATTTCACACCCGAGAGGAGTTAAATGAATTGCTTGAATCGAACCTTTTGTGAGCTTTACATATCATGCACAATTGGCCATTGTAGTTTAGTGTGTTTAGTGAACTAAATGAACTTGCGATTAATGCTCATCGACTATCTTTGATTGCAAATGAGAGTTTATGATAATCGGGTAATCGATGAAGAGGTTGATACCACGAGAGTGGATTAATCTTATGTTTGTGTTCCATGTTCTAAGATTGTGTTTAATGCTTCCAAATAATTTATTGTTTAATTGTTAATCATCTCTTCGATAGTTAAGCCATGATCCAACGTTTTCTCTTTGTGTTTTATTTTATTTCTTGCATTTTGATCTCTTTCTTTTTATAAATATACCATTTTGTACGTTTTGCTCTAGCTTAGTTTGTTTCTTTGGTGTGTAATCTTTATTCTCTGTGGGATCGATCCTAAAGTGCTACATCGACATACCGTTATGATTGCGGTAGTGTGCGCATTAGGTTAATTGGTGGGGTGAAAACACGCGAAATCAAAAACCACACAAAATCATGCATTATGTAGAGGTTATTTTTTGTTAAAAAAAAATATTACTACTAGCACAAATTATTAAATTATATGTATTGGTCGTATGTATTAGATATGTATATATATATATATATATATATATATATATATATAAAGTTTAATTAAGAACATATAAATACATTTT
>PKMM01026164.1:1800113-1863838 GCA_002933915.1 Eutrema heterophyllum | reverse complement strand
GTAAATGTAACGAAAAACGAACACACACCTTTTTTTTTTTTTTTTTTTTTTAGACTCGATTAAATGACTTGGGAAATGTAAAAAACAAAATCCAAAGAAGACAAACATAACCAAAAGAAGACAAACGTCGTTAGTAGCCACTCTCCCCCAGACTTACTTCACACCGTCTCGGTGTGAGAATAAATCGGAGGGAAAGGTAAAAACGTACGTAAACAAAGAAAAGCGAAAGTGGATAGGACAATGGGTAGAGGGAATACGCTGCTCAGGGAGAGGGGTCATCCGGGCTAACGCTCCTGCTTGGGCCAGTCTGTCGCCTACGTCGTGCAACGTGCACATCAGGATCAGATAACTCCCTTGTATCAGCGCTCTCCGAGGTCTCGTGTCCAGCAACAACATGATCATCGTCCTCGGCTTTGTCACCATTCGCGGTCGGCTCCGTACGGAAACAAGGAGGTGGTCGTGGGCATCTGATCTTTGCTAATGCACCCCAAATTTTCTGCATCATGCCATGGTTCTGCTTTTGTGTCTCCACCATCCATGCTTTGTATTCCCCTTCAGAAGCATCTGCAGATAGAGGTGGAAAATCATATTCACCAGAGTACTCCGGAAGGAGCATCTCGATCGGGTCCTGAGGCTGCGATGTCTGCCCATGCTCCTGCTGAGTGAAGAAATCGGGGACGGGATCATCCTCTAGGGGAGGCTGTGGGGCGCTGGAGGTCCCTCCTCTACGTCTCGTGGTGGCAGCTGCGTCCGTGCATAGACGCTCTGGCGGAGGCAAGAACTCAATGTTGCCCGCACCGTTCACCGCAGTGATCTCAGGCTGTGGAAGCGCGCAGTGCTGGATCCGTCTCTGTCGATCCGTGAACTCGTATATGTACCCGGTCTTGAGGACGTGGCAAGCCATCAGATGTTTCTTGTCGATGTAACCAACCTTCTCCTTGCATTCATGTCCTGTGAAGTCAATCCCGTGGTGTATGAACAAAGGAGTAAGCAGACTCCCAATATTCTCCTTTTGTATCTGGTTCCCTAAGAATTGAATCTTCTTTGCCACCAAAGTCCGAGCGAATACCAGGCCCAAGTTCACATCGTATGGTGAAGGGAAATGGAAGTGGTAGATGTATGACAAATGCTCCTCAATCCCGTAATATAGTAAGAGCAACTCGTCAGTACGTACTGCGCTGGGCTCTATCTTCGCAAACAGAATGTTGCTGATGATTTTGGCTACCACACGAATGGTTGGGTTCCGAATCAAGGCCTTTTTCGCCGCTCTGGATTGGAAAGTACCTGAAGCAATGTGGTTCCAAAGTTCCCGCTAGTTTGGAAAATTGTCTGGGAAGTGAGCGCCTGTCTTCCGATGGTCGAACCCGTAGATCTTGCAGAGTTCCGTGATTGATATCTCGTACAACAATCCGCTGGAGAAGTACGTCAATGTTGCGCCGTCTACTCGTTCGAACCTTGGGTTGGCGAATGTGAGTCTGACGGAGGCTAGAAATTGCCGCACCAAATCAGTATAGACCGGATATTTCTTTGTGACAATATGACCAAACCCAATCTTCTCCAGAATCGTCTCCACGTCTTGGCGAATTCCCATTGCATCTAGAGTTGCAGGGCATATGATCTTCGTAGGTTCCATTCTGACGCTAAGGAACCTATTGTAGAACAGTGAATCGAACTCATCCCAAGCTTCGCCGGCTTTCCTTGCATGATACCGCGTGTTTTTGGCAAGATCGTCCGGTTGAATGCCTTTGATCATGTTTAAAAAATTACTCTCGAACCGGACGCCTTCACGTCGAGGCCATGGCGGTGCGGTTAATGGAGCTGTTTCCGAGCTAGAGGCCGCATTTGTATCAACCTAGCGTTGGTTTGCTTCCTTTCGTTTATTTGCTGCTAGCTGTTTGGTTTTGGATGGGGGAGCCATTGTCTGCAAAACAAACAATTTAAACATTTATGAAGTTTGTACCAAAACACGATAAACGTTCCAAAAATGACATTTGACAAAATGATGATTCGTGCAAATTAAGCGTGCAGTCAGAGAAAACTCATTAGCAACAGTTTCAAACTCACAACAATCTCCATCGAGAACTTCCAATAATTCCAAATTCGACCACTTTCACAAATTTCTCAAATTTTCTCATTGGCGGAGAATTTCCTCGGGATAATCTTCTTGTAATGATAAGCTTTGGTTCGTTCCTTATAGGTTTTTGAGTTCTCATACGTCGTGTGGGGGATCTCATCCAACTCGTTGAGCTGAATCAACCTTCTCTCGGATGCGGCTTTGATGTCGAAATTTAACAATTTCACTGCCCATGCCGCCTTGTATTTGAGTTCCACTAGAAGGTGACACAGTTTTCCATAGACAAGATGAAATGGGGTCGTGCCAAGAGGTGTCTTGTAGGCGGTTCTGTACGCCTAGAGTACGTCATCAAGCTTCACGGCCCAATCTTTTCGTGTAATGTTCACCTTTTTCTGAAGAATGCTCTTTATTTCCGAAACAAGGATGTACTTATTTCCGAAAGAAGATGGAAAAGGACCCATGAAGTCGATTCCCCAACAATCAAACACCTCAACTTTGAGAATAAAATCTTGAGGCATCTCGTTTCTTTTGCTAATGTTCCCTTGTCGTTGACAGGCGTCACACTTGGAAACAAAAGCGTGAGCATCACGGAACATGGTCGGCCACCAGAAACCGGCCTCCAACACCTTAGATACGGTCTTGAAGGCAGCAAAATGTCCCGCATAGTTCGACCCGTGGCAATGAAATAGAATTCCAGGGATTTCTTCCTCAGAGACACAACGTCTATAGATACCATCGGAATAATGCATGTACAGGTACGGTTCATCCCAAAAGTAATGTTTGATGTCCCGCAAAAATTTCTTCTTTTTATACCCCGCAAAACCGTCTGGCTTCTCTTCTGCAGCAAGGAAATTGGCAATTTCTCCAAACCATGGGATTTCGGGAAGTTTACCGGCCCGAACGAACAATGAGCCATCCTGCAAAATCTCGATCGCATATACATTCTCCTCGGGGAGGTAGTCATTGATGGGAACCTCCTCGTCGATGTGCATTCTGGATAAATGATCGACAACTCCATTCTCGATCCCCTTTTTATCCTTAATCTCGAGATCAAATTCTTGCAATAACAGCATCCATCGCAACAACCTCGGCTTCGAATCCTTCTTGCTAAGTAGATACCTCAATGCAGCATGGTCAGTATGAACGATGACCTTAGAGCCCACCAAATACGTCCTGAATTTATCAAACCTCTTTTTCCGTTGTACCGTATTTGCATTGGGCGTCATCAAAAGTTCTGTTGGCATAATAGATAACATGCACTCTCTTGTCTTTTCCTTGTCCCAAAACAGCGCCCACTGCGTAGTCACTGGCGTCACACACCACCTCGAAAGGCAACTCCCAGTATGGTGGTTGTACAATAGGTGCACTGAAAAGTGCTCCTTTAAACATGTGAAAGGCCGCTAAACACTCATCATTGAAATCAAATTTCACGTCTTTGCACAACAGCTGCTTCAACGATCTAGCAATTTTTGAGAAGTCTTTGATGAATCGCCTATAGAAACCAGCATGTCCAAGAAAACTCCTGATGCCTTTGACATAAGTTGGTGGTTGTAAACTCGTCATCACCTCTATTTTGGCCTTGTCAACTTCGATTCCTCTTTCTGAAATACTATGGCCCAAAAAGATTCCATCCTTTACCATGAAGTGTCACTTCTCCCAGTTTAAGACCAAATGTTTCTCCTCACATGTCTTTAGTACCCTGCACAAATTAGAAAGACATTCAGCAAAAAAAGGTCCGTAAACAGAGAAATCGTCCATAAAGACCTCCATTATGTCTTCAATCATGTCGGTGAAGATTGACATCATGCAGCGTTGGAACGTGGCTGGCGCATTACACAAACCAAATGGCATTCTGCGATAAGCATAAGTGCCATAAGGACATGTGAATGTGGTCTTCTCCTGGTCATCGGGATGAATTGGAATCTGAAAGAAACCAGAATAACCGTCTAGAAAACAGTAGTAAGGGTGGTTAGCCAATCTCTCAAACATTTGATCAATAAAGGGCAGAGGAAAATGATCTTTGCGAGTTGCAGCATTCAATTTCCTATAATCGATGCACATTCTATGACCAGTGACAGTTCTAGTCGGGATTAACTCATTCCTATCGTTTTTAACTACTGTCAAACCGCTTTTCTTAGGCACTACATGCACCAGACTCACCCATGTACTATCAGATATAGCATATATGATACCAGCCTTTAGAAGTTTCATTATCTCTTTCTTTACAACATCTTTCAGATTCGGGTTTAACCGTCTCTGATGTTCTACATAAGTCATCGATTCATCTTCTAGATGTATCCTATGCATACAAAGGTCTGGTGAGATTCATGTAATGTCATCTAGAGAATAGCCTACTGCTCTACGATATTTCCTCAATTCACACAAGAGTAAGGCAGTCTCTACGTTGTTCAGTTCAGCATTTATGATGACAGGGTATGTGGAGTTAGGACCAAGAAATGCGTACCTTAGCCCAGTGGGAAGCGGTTTGAGCTCAAGTTTTGGAGCTTTCAGTTCGCTCCATTGATTGTCAATAGGTGCGGGAGACTCAGCAATTGGCGATTACTCGTCATTTCCGTCAAGTGCAACAAATGCCACCATTTTCTCCATCATCGTGCTGGAATCCAGCATCTTTGCATAACCCGCTGTGTCCTCGCTCAAGTACCCAAATTCTCCCTCGGACTATGTCAAAGCGATCTCGAGGGGATCATTCACCAGCATCTCATCTGATACTCCTTCAGTGGCTTCAGAGATGCAGTCAATCCAAAATGTCTAACTATCGATGCTTGGCTTTTTCAACATCCTATCCACTTCGAACTTCATTATTAAATGACCTAAATGAAGATCGATCTTGCTCTTCTGCACATCAATAATGGCTCCAGCTATAGCCAAGAAAGGTCGTCCCAAGATGAGATGATCCTTTGGCTCTGTTTCTAGCTCAAGAACTACAAAATCCGCTGGTATGTAACCATCTCCAATCTTCACGGGCAAGTCTTCCAAGATACCGAGTGGAATCTTCACAGAACGATCAGCAAATACCAACGACACTCTAGCTGGCTTGAATGACGTGAGACCAAGGCGCTTAGCAACGGAGTAGGGCATGAGGTTAAGGCTAGCACCCAAATCGCAGAGAGAATGCTCAAAGGTTAGAGGCCCAATTTGCACAGATAGTACGAATCTCCCCGGATCTTCAAGTTTATCGGGCATTCTACCTTGCAACACAGCACTGCACTCTTTAGTAATCATCATCACGCCCTCTTCACTTATAATCCCCGGATCTTCAAGTTTACCGGGCATTCTACCTTGCAACACAGCACTGCACTCTTTAGTAATCATCATCATGCCCTCTTCACTTATAATCCTGTTGGTGGTCATGTCTTTTACATACTTCTTCAAAGCAGGAACCATCTGGACCGCATCGATAAAAGGAAGCCTCACCGAAAGCTCGTTCACTAGCGTCTTACACTTTGCTTGCTCAAGATCTCTTTGTGACTTCTTCGGGCGCCTAGGGTATGGAACCTTAGGCACGTAGACACGTGCTGGTGGAGCTACATGTGCCTCGACTTCTTGTGATTTGGACGAGGAGCTTGCCTCATCAACTACCCCATCGTCTTTCATGTCTACGATATCGGGAATCTTCTCTTTTCCCTTAGACTCCACCATGGTTTCAATCTCCTTCCCACTCCTCAATGTGATTGCTTGGACAAACTCATTCTTTGGATTTTGTTCCCCTTTTCCGGGAAGAACTCCACTAGGTCTTTTGATCGCTTCCGCCGTTTGAACTACTTGAGTGTCAAGTTTCTTCACATGAGTTTGAATGGCCTCGAATTTGCTGTTGAGATCTTGACACATTACATTTACCTTGACGTTAATCTCATTAGCCGTCTTTTGCTGATTAACCATCAATTGTTGCATCATCGCCTCAAGCTTAGACTCTTGGTTGGGTTGAGGATTGCTGAATTGTTGTTTCTACTGAAAACCGCCCTGGTTTTGGAAACTATTCTGTCCTCGGTCTTGCCCGAACTGCTGTCTTGGCTGATAACCGCCTTGGTTAGGCACAAATTGTTTCTGCTGGAAACCACCTTGTGCAAATGGTTTCCATTCTTGATTTTGCACCCCTTGCTGACCTTGGAAACCTTTAGCAAATATGCTCACGCCCTGATTTGGAGCAGTCGGTTTTGGCTGAAAACCAGTTTATTGCGGATAAACCTGATTCTGCGGGTTTTCAACGTTGGTGCTTCTGTATGAGAAGTTGGGATGATTTCTGTAGTTTTGGTTGAAGCCTTTGTTGAAGAACCCCTGATTCTGTACGTAGTTCACCTCATCTTCGTACTCTTGTTCTTACTCAGCACTTTCTCTGTAGAGTCAGATATGTTTAAATTAATACCCTAAAAGTACTAAAGCAGTTGTTGTAGTATAAGTAGGGGTCGAACACAAGAACTCCAGATATCGCACAATAGATTATATAGATTAGAATTAAGCTAAACCAAAAAGATGAAATTGAAAGCAAGTGCGTAAATTAAACAAGTTGTGAATCAATGGGAAAGAATATAGGCTCAGGGTATTTCTCATGAATTCAATGAATGTATATAAACTAACTAACATGATTCAGATTTAGCGCGGTTCTTGAACTCAAATCACTAAAGTATAGCTAACCAACTGTCGTTGCGAAAACTATCTAAGTCTAAATCCTAGAATTCCAAATCTCTTTGCGAATCTTAAAGTCTAAACCAGCTTTTAATTCAGGTTTGATTTGTTCACAAAACAACTAAACCAAATCTCTTTGCGAATAGTTATTTTGCTCACCTAGGTTCTGTCAGATAATTAATCGCACTCTCGTGCCTAACCAATTATCCTAAGATCTAAGTTCTAGATTCGTCAACCTAGACCTAGCTATGGGAACAACCTAAGGCGAAGAACTAATTCAGATGGTGAATCCTAATTATTCGATTAACCTAACATTCAGAGAAAACCCTTATGAGAACCCTGAACCTAACAAGGGATCTACTCAGACATAGAGATTGAAACAATAAACATGATTGAATAGATCATCAAAGAAATCAAATAAGAAAATAGGAGTTCAGAGTTGTCTCTCCAAAAACCCAAGTAGAACAAAGCGTAATCGAACTCCTCTCTCTAAACCCCTTTTTGCCAAAGTGGCTTAAAAACCTAACTTAAACTCATAAAACACGTTTTGGGCTAAATTTTAAATAATAAAGTCTTCTGGGCAATTTTGCAATTCTTCAACTCTTCATTAAAGTCGCGACTTGTGTCTTGCTGCAGTGAGTATCGACCGATACTAGTCAGTATCGATCGACACTGAGGCTCCAATTCGGGTACTCAGCTACACAACCTCTGTTTTGCTCCAAAATGCACCAAAAATCTTCAATATCTCCAATTATGCTCCAAACATGATAAAACCTGTAAAAGACTCTAAAAGACTATAAAATAGTAGAAATACTCTATAAAACAGACCTATATTATGGCCTAAAAAGGGTAAAAACCATGATATATCAGAGTTCTCCTTCTCTAGTGTCTTCGCAAGAGTTGACAGCTTTTTGATTTCCTTTAAGTAGTGCAGCAATGCCATTAACCTTTGCGAAAAGCTCATCCATTATTTGCGTTTCAACACCACTCACGCGTCTCGTTCTATCATACTCGGGATTGCGATGACTTGAACTCCGCAAAAAGATTTTGAATAAGCTCATAAGCTTCCTCTTTGGTCTTTGTCATGAAGTTACCATTGTTGGCAGCATTTAGACAATTCTTGGAGTCCCAATCTACTCCATCGTAGAAGATGTTCAACACTTGTTTGTCGGAATAGCCATGATGAGGGCATTCCCTTAGATATTCTCTAAACCGCTCCCATGCTTCATTGAAGGGTTCACAACTGTTTTGTTGAAATTGAGTAATCTTGATTCTAAGAGAAGCGGTGTTGGATTTGGTGTAGAACTGATCCAAGAAGGCTGACATGATTGCGTCCCAAGAAGTCAAAGAACCCGGCTCCAGAGATTTGAGCCATCTCGCTGCTTGTAGTGCTGCTAAGGAGAAGGAGAAAAGCTTGCACTTCAAATAGTCCGCAGGGACTCCATTTGAGCTTGTAGTGCTGCAAATCTCTTCGAACATTTCAATGTGATCCATGGGATTCTCTGAAGCTTTCCCATAGAACAGATGTCTCTCGACAAGAGCAATGATCTGAGGTTTGATCTCGAAGTTCTACCTCTGAATAGGCGGTGGACGAATAGCGGTTATGTCCTGGTAAAATTGGTGAGGAGTGTCAATAGCCCCGATCGGTCTGCGTGGAGGCTGTCTTTGATTCAACTGGTGTTGAGCAGCAGCAGCTTGCCTCCGAGCTTTAGCTCGTCTATAGACATCAGCAGCAGCAGCTGCTTGGTTTGCATCGGCGTTTGCATCGCCATCGCCATCATGAGCAAGAGGAGGAGGGTTAAAGAGGTTCCATTCCTCACCATACTCGTGATGATCGTTTCCATCAACAGGCAGATTTTGATTGTCCGGTAAGTTAGCCATTTCTCTCCTTTGCAATCTAGCTATGTTGTTTTCTCGTTCCACTCTTGCCAAATCTTCATTGTTCAACTCAAGCAGATTTTCAGAGCCTTGGCTTCTGGTCATGTACCTGAGATGCACGGAAAAGGGCAACAATAAAACGAGTTAGTAACGACAAAAATGAATTCTTAGTCTGAACTTTCGTCCAGGACTCATAGGCAACAATTGGTCCCCGGCAACAGCGCCAAAAACTTGATGAGCTCAGGTTTTAACCCTATATGTAACTACCGCAAGTGCACAACAATACAAAGTAGTAATGTAGGGATCGAATCCACAAGGACCAAGCGTTACGACTATGAGAATGCATGATGAAATTAAAGCTAAGACAAATGACAGATTTTTGTTGGTTTTATGATTTCGAAACTAAGAACAACAACTAAAACGGTGCAAATTCAGATAAAGAAAGCGTTAAGCCTCGGGTGACGATGCGGGAAATCACAAAAAACGGTTAATGCATCTTAAACAGGGGATTGCATTAAGAATCGTCTAGAACTCAAACCTAATAATAGATTAACCTCCTCCCGGAGTATTAATCCCTATGCTTAAAACCGTGAAGACTAACTCTCGTTGAATTCAAAGGTTCTAAGCATGCTTTTCTAGTTCGATTTGATAAGTTCACAAGAACGCCTTAACATCAACTCCCGTTGGATAAGGACGTTTTGCTCATCTAAGATAATTTCGGCATCTAAACAAACACTCTCGTGCGTTAGATAACATAAGATCATGAACTAAATGATCAGTTTAATTCAAGCAATAAGAACACCCTAGACGAAGAATCCACCGAATAAACCCCCGTTTAATCTATCATAAACCGTTAAATCATGAAATCCCTTAACACCCTTAGCTTAACTAAGAAAATACTCACTCATAATTGCAGAGCAAATACAGAGAGATGATGAAGAACACATGATTAACAAAATCAAAAATAGAAGAGAGATCAAGAAAACTTCTCCAATATGTAGAGTCAAAGATTTTGCCTTCCAAGCTTACAAATCACCAAGATCAAAGAGAAAAGTACAGAGACAAGAGGATATGATACATCTGAGATTAGATCTCTTATTTTTGGGTTTTTTCGTCAAAGAGAAAAACAAAATTATGTGAAATAGTTCAAAACACGTTTTTTACACTATTTACAGCAGGTGGTCGAGCGATCCAGGGAGGAGGATCGATCGATCACATCTTTTTCAAAGATCGATCAATCTCAATCAGCAAGAGCTTGATCCAGCAATTGTCTGATTTTTTGGATCGATCGATCTCATCTTTTTCGGCTCGGTTTCGCCGTTTTTCTGTTGTAGGCCTCCGGACTCCGTCCCGAAATGCTTTTACACCTGAAATGACTCCTAGAAGACTAAAACACTCGAAAAAGACTCGATTATGTACAAAAAGCACGAGTTGGAAAACGTCAAAAACGCAGCACATCAAGGCTGCCGAGGAAAATTCTGAAATTGTTGAGACCTCTCAGGTCGGTGATTGCGGAGGTGACCCTCCTGTTAATCTCGAAGATCCCAACCAGACTGCTGGGTCTAAGTTTGATGGTCCATGCTGACGGGGTGCCTGTAGGCACTGATCCGGAGACAACCGCGGTGGTTGCCGCTGACGATCAACCGATCCGGGTGATATATCATGGTTTTTACCCCTTTTAAGCCATGATATAGGTCCGTTTTATAGAGTCTTTCTACTATTTTGGAGTCTTTTAGAGTCTTTTACAAGTTTTAGCATGTTTGAAGTATAATTGGAGATATTGGAGCTTTTTGGTGCATTTTGGAGCAAAACAGAGGTTGTGTAGCTGAGTACCCGAATTGGAGCCTCAGTGTCGATCGATACTACCCTAGTATCGGTCGATACTCACTGTAGCAAGACACAAGNACAGAGGTTGTGTAGCTGAGTACCCGAATTGGAGCCTCAGTGTCGATCGATACTACCTTAGTATCGGTCGATACTCACTGCAGCAAGACACAAGTCGCGACTTTAATGAAGAGTTAAAGAATTGCAAAATTGCCCAGAAGACTTTATTATTTACAATTTAGCCCAAAACGTATTTTATGAGTTTAAGTTAGGTTTTTAAGCCACTTTGGCTGGGGAGTTCGATTAAGTTTCGTTCTACTTTGGTTTTGGAGAGATTTCTGAGAGAGACAATTTCTGAACTCTTGTTTTACTCTCTTTTACNTAGGTTTTTAGCCACTTTGGCAAGAACATTGAGTTTACACTTGATTTGAATCTGAGTTTTTGTGAGAGAGTTTTCTGAGGGAGACAAGTCTGAGACTCTGTTCGTCCGAGAGAAGATTTCGAACCCTCTTGTTACTCTCCTTTTTATTATTTATCTGAGTATTATTTCAGTCATGTTTATTGTTTCAATTATTATGTATGAGTAGTTCTCTTGTTAGGTTCAGGGTTCTCATAAAGGTTTTCTCTGAATTTTAGGTTAATTGAATAATTATGATTCACCATCTGAATTAGTTCTTCGCCTTAGGTTGCTATCAAAGCTAATTCTAGACTGATCACCTGGAACTTAGATCTTAGGATAATTGGTTAGGCACGAGAGTGCGATTGATTACCTGATAGAACCT
Organism: Eutrema heterophyllum; assembly: GCA_002933915.1. Lineage (NCBI taxonomy): Eukaryota > Viridiplantae > Streptophyta > Magnoliopsida > Brassicales > Brassicaceae > Eutrema > Eutrema heterophyllum. Next base: position 1,852,636 of record PKMM01026164.1, on the reverse strand, counting down.
AGAGTGAGCAAAATAACTATTCGCAAAGAGATTTGGTTTAGTTGTTTTGTGAACAGATCAAACCTGAACTAAAAGCTGGTTTAAAACTTTACGATTTGCAAAGAGATTTGGAATTCTAGGATTTAGGCTTAGATAGTTTTCGCAACGAGAGTTGGTTAGCTATACTTTAGTGATTTGAGTTCAAGAACCGCGCTAAATCTGAATCATGTTAGTTAGTTTACTTACATTCATTGAATTCCCTGAGAAATACCCTGAGCCTATCTTCCCTCCCATCGATTACAACTTGTTTAATTTACGCATCTGCTTTTAATCACATCTTCTTGATTTAGCTTAATTCTGATCTACATAATCTATTGCGTGATTTCTGGAGTTCTTGTGTTCGACCCCTAACTATACTGCAACACTGCTTTAGTACTTTTTAGGGTATTAATTTGAGCATATCAAATTTGGCGCCGTTGCCGGGGACTCAATTTCGCCATTAGATTTTAGTGAAGAATTTCGTCTAAATCGTCGAGTATCGATCGATACCCCTTGGTATCGCTCGACACCCGACACATATTTTTTTTTTAGTCACTTACGTTCTTGATCTTTTGTGTTTCAGGTGTATGCCTACTCGAGGAACCAGAAGAAACAAGAACACTCAGCTAGTTGATTTGTCAAACGAGCAGCTAGCACAGTTGGAACGCACACTAAGAAGAGCAAAGAAGCCAGTCGAGATGAACAACAATCCAATGGTTTTGATTCGGGACGAGACTGGTGCTTTCACAGACCGAGAGGGTCATTTATGCAATGAGGCTGGACAGCGACTGGATGGAGAGGGAAACATCATAATCCTTCCACCAGCTGTCGATGAGGTTGCCGCGCGAGCTGCGCGCAACAACGATGTGAACGATGGGAATGCTGTGGTTAATCGTGCTAGGACAATTGGTGAATGCAACAGACCTGACCAGTTCTACGCAAATCGATCAGCGATTCGTATTCCCACCTTTCAGAGGAATGACTTTGAGCTGAAGCCCGCGTACTACACTCTTATGGGTCAGCACACTTTCCATGGTCTTCCTCATGAACATCCCATAGACCATATTGAGAAGTTCGAGGATTTGGTTTCTAGNCATCAAGGCTGCCGAGGAAAATTCTGAAATTGTTGAGACCTCTCAGGTCGGTGATTGCGGAGGTGACCCTCCTGTTAATCTCGAAGATCCCAACCAGACTGCTGGGTCTAAGTTTGATGGTCCATGCTGACGGGGTGCCTGTAGGCACTGATCCGGAGACAACCGCGGTGGTTGCCGCTGACGATCAACCGATCCGGGTGATATATCATGGTTTTTACCCCTTTTAAGCCATGATATAGGTCCGTTTTATAGAGTCTTTCTACTATTTTGGAGTCTTTTAGAGTCTTTTACAAGTTTTAGCATGTTTGAAGTATAATTGGAGATATTGGAGCTTTTTGGTGCATTTTGGAGCAAAACAGAGGTTGTGTAGCTGAGTACCCGAATTGGAGCCTCAGTGTCGATCGATACTACCCTAGTATCGGTCGATACTCACTGTAGCAAGACACAAGTCGCGACTTTAATGAAGAGTTGAAGAATTGCAAAATTGCCCAGAAGACTTTATTATTTACAATTTAGCCCAAAACGTATTTTATGAGTTTAAGTTAGGTTTTTAAGCCACTTTGGCTATTACGTTCTTTCAAGCTTGATTTTACTTATGTTCTACTTTGGTTTTGGAGAGATTTCTAAGAAAGACAATTCTGAACTCTTGTTTTACTCTCTTTTACTTATTTGATTTGATGATCTATTCAATCATGTTGCTTGTTTCAATCTCCGTGTCTGAGTAGATCCCTTGTTAGGTTCAGGGTTCTCATAAGGGTTTTCTCTGAATGTTAGGTTAATTGATTTATTAGGATTCACCATCTGAATTAGTTCTTCGCCTTAGGTTGTTCCCATAACTAATTCTAGGTTGACGAATCTAGAACTTAGATCTTAGGATAATTGGTTAGGCACGAGAGTGCGATTAATTACCTGATAGAACATAGGTGAGCAAAATAACTATTCGCAAAGAGATTTGGTTTAGTTGTTTTGTGAACAGATCAAACCTGAACTAAAAGCTGGTTTAGACTTTAGGATTCGCAAAGAGATTTGGAATTCTAGGATTTAGACTTAGATAGTTTTCGCAACGAGAGTTGGTTTGCTATACTTTAGTGATTTGAGTTCAAGAACCGCGCTAAATCTGAATCATGTTAGTTAGTTTATCTACATTCATTGAATTCCTGAGAAATACCTTGAGCCTATCTTCTTTCCCATTGATTTATAACTCGTTTAATTTACGCACTTGCTTTCAATTACATCTTTCTGGTTTAGCTTAATTCTAATCTATATAATCTTCTGTGCGATATCTGGAGTTCTTGTGTTTGACCCCTACTTATACTACAACAACTGCTTTAGTACTTTTAGGGTATTAATTTGATCATATCACCGGGCAAGGAAGAGGAAAACTCCATCAGGTTAGTCTGAAGGGGAGCTAGTTGATTCCCCCGGCCAAGTTGATGTACAGGATGGCGATGACGCCGCACATGTTACCGACGCTCCTGGAGTGGCTTTAGAGGAAAGGGTCGAACCCCATACCGTCGAGGTTGAGGCCTCGAGGAGGCGCAAGAGGCAAAAATAAGTTGATATGTTTAATTGATAATTATCACACGGGTAAGTCGTCGTTTTTAGATTAACCTCCTTGGCTAGATTCTTGTTATCTTATTGCTTATTCCTTACCCCAGGTCGAGGGACTTACGAACGAGCTTATCTGGTCATATGACCAAAAGTTGAATTCGGCAACTCGAGACGCCGAAGGGGCCGAGGAGCTCAAGAAACGTTTGGATGAGATGCAGGCATATGTCACCCAGCTCGAAGATGGAGTTGTTGCCAAGGATCGGAAGATCGAAAACCTCCGAGCTGAGAACGAAAAGATGAAGGCCGAGGTGCTCGAGTCCAATGATGCGCTCAGCCATATGGCTCTTGAGAGGCGGAAAGCTGAGGATCGCCTGAAGTCTGAGAAGAAGAGACTCAGAAATTCTTGATCTTTATGGGTGACCAAGGAAAGAGACCTCCGAAGGGAAATGGCGGCTAAATTATTTGCTCGTTTTGAGAAGATAAGGGGGTACATCACCGCGCTGAATGCGGCAAATAAGAGACAGCTGGTTTACAGTCAGGTCACAGGTACCCTGAATTGCTTGAACAAGTTGGTGAAGAAAGGGATCGATATTCCCCTAGAGATTCTCTTACACTTTGAGGGGAAGGAGAAGGAAATGACAGCCGAATTGCAAGCCATAGTCCTCGAAGAGTGATACGGGATATTTTTCGTTTCAATTATCCAAGTGTACTCATGTCATTGTAGCACTTGAGATGTCAATCCATATGGGGTTAAGATTGCAGCACTAAGAATGCAATAAACATTTTAATCTAGAGCAAATCGTTTGTGGGTTTTTGTGTTTTTTATCGAAAAAAAAATAAAAGACACAAAAAGAAATTTTTTGGATCATAGCTTAAACTATCAAAGAGATGATTAACAAAACAATGAATAATTCACTATCTTAGAAACATGGAACACAATTCAATTTTTGACTAGTCCACTCCCGTGGTACTAATCACTTCATCGATTACTCGATTAAGCTAAACTCCCGTATGCAATCGAAAATAATTGATGAGCATTAATCACAAGTCCATTAAGTTCACTAAAGACCCTAACTCAACTCCCGTAGGCTAAGGATGAATAGCTCACAAAAGGTTCGGTTCAAGCAATTCATTGACTACTTCCGGATGTGAAATGCCTAAGTTCAAGAAAAGAATGAACAATTCTAATCTAGCACTAACACCATTTACTCGAATCTCTCCCTAATGCATGGGATGAGACCAAAAATCTAACTAATCTAAAGTGTAATTCTAGTTTGGTTTGTCATGCCAAACTAGAACTACCTAATCTAGGTGTAGTACTAGGTTTCGGTTTATCATGTCAATTCTAGCATTAAGAACAAACCTAAGTGAAAGATTTATTCTAGATCATCCTAAATCACCATTATCTAACCATCAATCAACCAAATAAAGCCTAAACATGATCCAACAAAAATCTACTAATATAAACATGAAAAACAACAAAGGAAAATACGTAAACATAGTAAAAATACATAAATGAAAGATAAAAGAAAGAAAGGTAAAGAAATCCTTCTCTAGAAATGGCATGGATATGAAGATCTTGTCCAAAACATCAAAAGAGAGTTTATGGAACACATCCATTTCTTAGAGAGAGGAAGACTTTGGATCCTTAGATCCTTACTTGAAAATAAAAGCTAAGAGGAATGTTGTAATTATTATTGGATGGGTGATGTATGAAATTGGATGTTCTACAAATGAGGGATTCCACCCCTTTTTATAGGAGATGATGAATCCTCCTTTTTACAATAAAGAAAACTAATATAGATCTAGATCTAGAAAAAAAGATTATGAGCTTGCATAAAGATAAAAGAAGAGTGATAATGTTGTAGCATGATTGTGTCCAACACTCAATCATTTATGGGTGGCTTGAAAGTGAATGAGTTGGCTTCAAGGTGGAAAAGTTTTGGTGGTGGGGAATGGTGGAAAGTGCAAACCCGATATGCTTGTTATGTCTTTAGTAAACCGATCATATCTTTTGAACTACAGCCCTGAATGGCACGAAACCACTTCCATTGAAAAGCTTACTCAATTTATTATAACTTTGATGTAGAGCTCCAAAGCTAAATCTAAAGTGAAGGCTTCCATAAGACATGATCTTTCAGCCACTTCGGATTGCCGCTTCATTTTCCGGTAATAACATGTCTTCAGTAAAACAAACGCATCTCTTGAACTGCTGATGCGAATGACATGAAACTAACGCCAAATTGAAGCTAACCCAGTTGTCTACAACTTTGATCAAGAACTCAGATTAAACTGACGCGGGAAGATCTTCATCCGGATTTATCTTTAGACACGGTTTTCTTGACTCCTAATCCAGATCGGGTGCTGGATCGAGTGTGCAAACCGATCCTGGGTCTGGGAACGAGTTTGCAACCGATCTGGAAACCGATCCTCTCTTAGTTTTGCTCATTTTATTCTCCTTTGATCCATCTTGAAGCTCCAAAAATTTCCTTTGATCTATGCATCTCCTAAATACCTGAAAAATGCTCCAGCAAACCAAAAACAACACAAGAACACCCTAGAATGTCTACCAAAATATGAGACTCAAATTGGGACCTAAATGTATTAAAAATACAACTGAAAATAAGAATAAACACAAGAAAACAAAGGAAAATATGAGGCTCAAATGTGATAAAATATATGAATATCAAGAGCTCGAAGAAGGGGACTTCAGGGTGTCCCTGATCTCTGCTGGCGCTCCCTCAGGCCCTCATCTCGGCGCTGATAGGGTCGAAGTCCCGGCTGACCTCAATCAGTTCGGCTCAATGGATTCGAGGATGGGACCAGGCATGTCTGAGGAGATCAGGGGTCGTAGTTCTCCTTAAGCTTGATTGCCTGATGAGGCTTTTGTCTGTTGAACTCCTGCTCGTGGTGTCTTTTTGTACTTGTAGCTCGGGCAGCTCGAAATGAATTTACTTAGTCAAATTTTGACTGTTTCAAGTTTGATTTTATTACTTAGTCAGTCTAGACTATAGATGAACTTTGTGTTCGGTTTAATCGTATGATTTTATTTTGCTTAGTCTAATTTGACTGTTGTGCGAACTTAAGTTCGGCTTTTGACGCGAACTGAGGAGTTTGGCCTAAGATCTTGTGAAGGCAAGATTGTTTATTAATCCACATAAGGTCATAAAATGATACGATCCTCTCAAATCTTCCACATACCAAATTAGTGACGTATATAATACGGTCTTAGACGGTGTACGTTAGAAGAACTCGGCATTCGATCAATTTGAGATCGGCGATCGCTGAGGATCGGCTTACGGATTTGCGATTGTTGAGAAATCAACTTATGAATTTGTGATTGTTGTGAAATCGGCTTAATTTTGCGAGAATGTGTCGTTCGGCTTCACCCCGAGAGCTTAGCATGAGACTGCGATGGTTTGCTCATCTTAAGATACTCCGGGTCCCCAAGTCGAATCCGAGTGTGCGAGGTGGTTCGGCTTATTTAGCTCGGATGGTCTAAGGACAGATTTCAATGCAGGTCTTATTACCGGCTTGTGCGAGACGAATCTCGGCTTTTAACCGTTTTGCATCCCTGAGGAGTGCTACCGATCGCCGGTCCAGGACGTCGATGTGTGAAACCATGATGGTTTTAAGTGCGAATTGAAGAGTTTGGCTTACATTACTTAGTCGTTTTTTGACTGTGGTGCGAAATGTGGAGTTCGGCTTAAAACTACGAAATGAATGAGTTCGGTGAACTGCGATAGTTTGGCTTTTGTTTTACTTAGTAGTTTTAGACTGTAATGCGAACTTAAGAGTCCGACTTGGGAAAGTACGAAATGTTCGAGTTTGGCGAACCGCGATAATTCGGCTTTTAGATTTTTGACTTAATAAATATTTATTAGAATCATAGCTGGACCCGAGGTGGGTTGCCTATGTACCCCCGAAAGTTATCAAGCCATCCGTAGTTCATATTACATCTGAGATGGTAGTAGCTCGATGAGCTCTCTTTATTTATTTTTTTGCACTAGAGGGAGGGGGCGAACTAGTAGTAGTACCGTTTGAGGTTCATTGAATCCCAAGATCTTGGGAATGGGGTTCCATCCATCTTCATGAGTTCATAAGCGCCGGGTTTGATGACTTTCATTATCTGATAGGGTCCTTCCCAATTAGTACCGAGTTTGCCCGCTTTTTTTTCTTCGGTGTTCTAATAGACCTTTCGAAAAACGAGGTCGCCGTCCTCGAAGTGTCGACCACGAACCTTTTTGTTGTAGTATCGCGCAACTAAGTGCTGGTAGTTCTGAATTCGGAGCAATGCTTGTCCGCATTGTTCTTCGAGCGTGTCCAAATTGTCTAGGAGCATCTCGTTGTTGAGGTCAGGATTTTGAGTTAATGTGGTTCGGCGAATGCTTGGAAGACCAACCTCGGCTGGACATAAAGCTTCCATTCTGTAAGCTAAGGAAAAAGGAGATTGTCATGTGGATCAGCGAGGTGTAGTTCGGTGCGACCATAGGAATCCGTCTAACTCGTCGGCCCAAAATCATTTTTTGCGTTTAACTTTTTCTTGAGGCCGTCAATGATGGTTTTGTTGGTTGCTTCGGCATGTCTGCTGCCTTATGGGTACCTCGGTGTTGAGTAGCTTAGTCAAATTTTCCACTTACCACACCAATCGCTTAATACGATTAAGTTGAATTGGGGTCCGTTATCAGTAACGATCTCGTATGGTACTCCATGGCGGCATATGATGTATTTCCATACGAAGTTTTGAACATCGAGGCCATGTAATTCGGGGTAAGATTCAGCTTCGACCCACTTGGTGAAGTAGTCGGTCATGACAAGAATGTACTGCTTCTGCCAGCGGAGTGGACCGATGATATCCATTGCCCATCGCATGAAAGGATAGGGTGCGGTCGAAGTGGTGAGCAGCTCGGTTGGGAGGTTGATCATTGGGCCATGTCTTTGGCACTTGTCGTATTTGGCCACAAACTTTTCGCAATCTGCTAACATCGTCGGCCAGTAGTAGCTTGCCTTCTTTATTTTCAAGGCCAAGGAGCAGCCTCCAAAATGATTTCCGCCTGATCTATCGTGTATCTCCTTCATGACTTCTTGAATGTCATTGCCTGCAGTGCATTTCAAGAGGACACCCGCGGCTCTCCATCGATAAAGTTCGCCCTTGTGAACGATGTAAGAGGCAACTCGCATCTTGAGCGCCGAGCTGCTCATCTGTCAGCTGTGACCGTGCCTTCACAGATGTACATTTTGATCTCGATAGTCTAGTCTTCGGGCTCCTTTTCCTCCTTGGCCTCAATGTCCATCGAAGCGTGGAGTCCTTCCGTCTCTTCATCTTCATCCGACTGATCTCGGAGGTCCGGGTCCTTTGGAGTCTGTTCGGGTTCCGTGTTGATGTCGACTCCGGGATCTGGATTATTCTTATTTTTCGTGGCTTAGGATCGACAGTGGGTTGTGTTTCGTAGTTACGCCTACGTGTGGTCACGTTGCAAGTCTCGGCTGGCTCGATACTTGGACGTGAAATTCTTTTGACCGGGATCGTACGTCGGAGGTGAGGATCCAAGCTCGAGGCGAGGCCGGCAAGAGCATCGGCTTGAGTGTTCTCTCCGCGAGGTATCTTGGTTAAGTTGAAGGAATTGAACTCGGCAGTGAACTCCTTAACCAATTTTGAGTAAGCGCCCATACGATCGCTCTTTGCATTGTATTCGCCGTTGTATTGGCTAGCGACGAGTTGCGAATCGCAAAACGCATGTATGTGTGATGCTCCAATGGCTTTGGCCAAACATAGTCCGGCAAGGAGCGCCTCATACTTGGCTCCGTTGTTCGATGCTTGGAATTCTAGCCGGAATGAGTGTTCCAGAATCTCGCATGTTGGTGATTGGAAGCGTATGCCGATTCCCGAACCATGATGTGATGATGAGTCGTTGACGTGAAGAAGCCATTTCTCTGCTCTAGGGAGTTCGGTGATTGTTAGCTCCGGAGGTAGCTCGATGCGAAAGTTAGCTAATACTTGGGATTTGATGTTGATCATGTTCTTGTACTCGATGTCGTATTCACTGAGTTCGATTGCCCACTTAGAGTGTAAACCGGACTGAGTTGGACTGACATTCTTTAGACCAAAGGGCATGACATTGTAGCAATAGATGCCCTGATCTGTGATGAAGGATGTCTTCTCGCGATCATCAGGATGCATGAGTATTTCATTGTAGCCAGAGAAGGCATCCATGAACGAAATGATCTTGTTTCTCGCAGTGCTTCGACTAGTATATCAATGTGCGGAAGCGGGAAGCTATCCTTTGGGCAAGCTTTGTTGAGGTCGGTAAAATCGACGCATATTCTCCATTTGCCGTTCTTCTTCTTTACGATGACCGGGTTCGCCAACCAATCTGGGTATTTGACTTCGGTGATAGATCCTACCCTAAGTAACCGCTCGACCTCATCGTTGACGGCTTGAGCTTTCTCTAGGCCGAGTTTTCGTCTCTTCTGTTTGATTGGTTTGAAGGTCGGGTCGATAGTGAGCTCGTTACAAGCAATTTTAGAGTCGATTTCGAGCATGTCTTCAATGGACCAAGCGAAGGTTGACACGTTCTTTTTGAGGAATCGAATGAGGTTGGTTTTGATCCTTTGATCTAGCTCGGCTCCAATGCCGACGCATCTTTTAGGCTTGAAACCGTCGATGCTGACGTGTTCGACCTGTTCTCGCTTGGGTAAGTCGGGATTGTTCTTCTGGTTTAATAGATCGGTGGAAGTAGGATTTGAGCTAATCACACAAGTCTGTGGTGCGGTCCGTAGTTTACATTTGTTGATGTAGCATGACTGAGACATTGATTGGTTCCCCCTAAGGGTGAAAACTCCGGTTGGCATCGTGAACTTGACGCATTGGTGGTAAGTAAAGATGACCGCCTTCATTGCATATAACTACGGCATCCCGAGTATTACGTTGTAGATCGCCAGTTTGTCTAAACCAGGAATTTCACCGTCTTTGCTGTTCTACCGACGTAGATCGGTATCTTGATTGTTTATGCGGTCATTGTTTGTTCTCCAGAGAATCTAGTTAACGACTCGATGTATGGTTTGATCTCGGAATCCGGGAAGTCCATATGCCTTAGCATCTGTCTGAATATCACATTTACCGAGTGCTGGTATCAACCAGTATCCTTTTGACTACGACGTCCGCGATGAGTAGCTCTACAACCAGTGGGTTATTATGGGGCATGTGAAGTCCAACAGTATCGGCCTCTATGAAGATTATAGGCACGCCATTTGTTGTTGGAGCGCGGTTGTTACACTGTGCCGCAATTGCTTCTCGGCTGTACTCCTTGATAGGCAGGACTGAATAGTTACAAGATTCGAGTGCTCTCATGATCATGTACACTCTCTTTCGGGGTTTCGGGATCGTGTTATTCTCCGGTTGTTCCTCTCGGTCCCGTTTTGGGGGCTCGGTGTCTGTATTCCCCTGAGCTCGCGCCAAGTTTTCTATGTTTGATCTATTGGTGTAATCGCGTCGCCGATCTCTGCCACGACGAAATCTGTTATTAGGTTGGAAAGCGCCCTGGGACGAGCTCTTACCCTCTCGGTAACTTTGAAGCAGTAGCTCTTTGAGATGTCGACATTCCTCGGTGATGTGGCCCTTTCTCTTATGGAACTTGTAGAACGATTTGGGGTCGTTTACGGGCTCCTTTGGCTCGTCCGTTGAGTCGTCTTGTCTGATCCAAGTACTCCAGGGTGGGTGTGGAGGGATGGCACTGACTGGGTGCGCCTCAGGTCGTCGTTCAAAGTGAGTACGCAACTCGCGTGCCTCTTCTCTCAATTTTTCCTTAGGTACGGTTTGTCTTAGAAGGGCGTACTGCTTGTCTTTAGCAGCCTCTTCCTCTCTTCAAGAATATACGTATGCGGCTTGTGCAGTGCGTCTTCCAAGGTCAAAGGTCGGTTACGTTGAATTTCTTTGTGGAAAGTCTACTTGTACCATGTTGCTTTGTAGAGGGCTTCGATCGCGGCTTCATCGTCAATGGTACAGTGGGCTACCACCGACTTAAATCGTTTCATGAAGTTCCTTAGTTGTTCGTTCGGTCCTTGTTCGAAGGCCCACAGCTCGGCGTTCTTTGTCTTCTTCTTGATGAACATCGTGAAGCATTTGAGGAACTTGATCGTGAGTTTGGTGTAGTTGTCGATCGAGTTCGCTTTGAGTTGGGAGAACCAGTCGAGCGCGGTTCTGGCTTTGGTTGTCCACAAAGAGTTGGCACTTTGAAGCATCTTTTTCTTCTTTGGTTTGGAATTTGAGGCGGTTTGTCATGATTCCGAAGGAGGTCATGAAAACACGGGGTCAGAATTGCCTTCGTACGCTGTGATCTTGATTTTTTTCATACGCCGAACTGGAACATTGAGGATTCGAGGCGTCAATTGGGTATTCTGGGTTTCTTGAATAACACGGTCAATCTCTGGTGCCGAGCTGGTAGCCTAATGGAATTTGGAGTTCATATCTCGAATTTGAGCTTTGAAGCTTTCGATCTCCTGATCCAATGATGCTTGTGTGGTGAGGTGCATTGTTCGGTTACCGACAGATCCGAGGGTTGCAAGTCGGATCGGCGCACTTTGATGTTGAGGTTCGGGGAATAGGGTTTGACGGAGATTGACGGGGGTTTCGTCCTCAGGTCGGCGGGGCGCCTGCCTGAGTTCGACGAGCTGATCGCGGAATTCAGTATGGGTTGCGAACAATGAGTCAAATCTTTCGTCGTTCTTCTTGACGAGTTCGGCAAGTTGTGCGGACATAGCTTGCATGAGAGCGAATTGGTCGACCTGAGCTGGGGGGACAGTTTCAGTACCCGCTGGGATCAGCGGTGGTGTGTCGATGGTTCCATCCGCCGAGTTGCAATTTTGGACCTCGTTGTTGTCTTTGAGATGGCCATCGAACGTTGGGTCGAGTGCTGGGTCGAGGGGTAGGTTCGCCATAGCCAAGTTTAATCAACGAGATCCGAAAGTTCGTTGTTTTTAGAAGACCTCTTTCCCACAGACGGCGCCAATTGTTGATTATGAAAATCACACAAGGGAATTTAAACAACAACTTTGTCAGAATCTCGTTTTATTAGATTAAACTCGACGGAGTTACAAGATTGTTTTGATCAGAAAGAAGGACTAAGAACTAAGGAGATAGAAGCCAAGGTCTCAGCTCTCGATCTATTAGGTTTCGCAGGTGAATCTTCTCTCTCTGGAATGAGGTGATGACCCCTCTATTTATAAAGTCTCGAGTCGGCAGGCAATCTTCCTCTAGTTCCATCAGGAAAATGAAGATTTCCTTTTCTCCTCGTCAAGATCAGGAAATATTCCGTAAATCTCGGAGATCGGTTATCATCTATAATGAGTTGGGCCTTAAGCGAGCTCGTAGGCCGGCAACCGCGATCATGAGCCTCTTCCAGGTTCAAACCATCATAAACCGAGATTAATTAGCCGGTCTTAATTCAAACTGCACTAAACTGGAAAATGTTAAACTCACCTCCAACACACGTAAAATCGTGTTGTATGCTTCAATTATTGACATAATAATAAAAACAAAGTACATATGTATCCTTTAAACAAAAAATACATATGTATGCATATACAGACACTTCCTTTAATACATAATCATAGATATATAATTTAGACCAACATTTAATGAGTGACGTCGACACATTCGAAGGGGCAGGTGTCACCCAGTGGCGGTTCACATGACAGCCAATAAATGTTGTTTTTGTTCATTTTAAGTAAGCAATGTTTTCAAGTTTCTATGCAAAATTAATTGATGTTTTATTGTTTTTGATTGTTTGAATTCTGCAGAATATTTTTTTATTGGTTGAATTGTTTTGAAACTGATGTTAAAATTGTGAACAAATAAAAAATTAAATAATTTCTTAATTTGTGTACAAAAACTTTAAATATCAATTAAAATAAAACAGAGGAGTATTAATTAAATTTGTAAGGCTATGATAGGAAGAACCAACAACATAATTGCTGAACATTGTTTTTTTTTACCCCGGTAACCAGTGTTCAAGCCTCCCCATGTTACCTTCATTTAATTTTTACCTCATTGGAAAAAAAAACCAATTCAAGATAATACTCATTTTTCCTCATCTTCGTACTTACTTACTTTCATTTAGTTTTTTTTTCAAAATTTTATTTGCTTGTATAGTTGCATATATTATTGTATTTTTTCCATTAATGATTTCATAGTCTAATTTTTTTAATATTTTTTATCAACAATATTCACTACTTTTAATTTCAGTATCTTTATTTGCTAAAACAAACACTTTTTTTGGCAATATGCATATTTCTTTAGTTTTAATTCCTTTTAAATTTTTTGAAAACATTATACTAAACTCTATGCAATATATTAGCCCTGGGCATCAGTACTCGTTACCCGCCCGACCCGTTCGACCCGTCCCGTACTCGGCCCATAAACCTAGGTACCCGACTCGTCCAAACCAAGTATCAAGGTGAGTTAACCAACTACTTGCAAGTAACGGGACAAGTCAAAGCCGAAATTTTTTTTTGACTACTTGTCCCGTTACCCGGCTTGTTCCCGTTACCCGGCTTGTTCCCCGTTACCCGGTTTGCTACTTGTACCCGTTAATGTTATGAACTTATGTCAGTTATGTGTCATTTTTATTTTTTTTATGGGCCATTTATAAACTTAAATTTTTCTCTCCTAAACCTTAAGCCCATTTGGCCCACCACTTTTGAAACCCTAAAAGCCTAAAGCCTAAACCACTTTTGGCCATGTCTGTCGTGTGTTATTATGTAAGTCAGGTTTAAGATTGTACTATTTATTCAGGTTTAAGACTTGGACATTTTTGTCTCTTTTGAAATTTTGAAAACAAGACAGGTAATGGAAAAAGCAAGGCAAGTAATGTAATTACTTGTTGAGCGGGTACCCGTACTTGCAAGTACGGGTACGGGTCAAGGTACCCGCAAGTATCAAAAATCTTGGCGGGTACCTTGAATCAGCGGGTACCCATTTTTACGGGTCCAAGTACGAGCCAATATTTTTACTACCCGTACGGGGCGGGTCAAGTAGCAAGTCGGCCAAAAAAAGCGGGTACCCGCCCCGTGCCCAGGCCTACAATATATACTTTGCGAGGGTAATATATTTTTAAGTTAATAATAAAATATAGTATAGATTTTGATCCCGATAAAAAATATTTTTGGTCCGTCACTGGTGTCACTGTTCCTAAAGCGAATCCTCTGGTGGCGGTGCCGACCACGCACCTCTGCCTCATCGTCTCTTGAACCTTGAAAAGCCTCCACGTTTGAAAACAAGATTTTTTGGAATCGGTGTAATAAACTAATTGTAGCAAGAAATAAGAATTATCAAACCTCATTTCTAATTCATAAAAAACTTGTCATTGTTTTTTCGAACTGCTCCATTTTTTTGTTTTTTCATTATGCATAATTGCTTTCAAAAATATTATAATATATATTTTTCATATTTTTTTTTCAACTTTATCATCAACATTTAAGATAATATGTATACTTTTATATGGAAAAAAAAACTAGAATAACATATATAAATTTGTTAAATATTGCACTAACATATATTTACCGGGAAAAAAAAAGCGTGTTTTTTGCTCATTATACATTTATTTGTTTTTGTTAGGAAAAACGTTATTACGATACTGCCATTACGAAATTTCCACGCAAGCAAAAATTTGAGTTATTTACAAAAATGTCACCGCGTTTTTCAGATTAAGTCTGCGGACCTTTGTTGCAAACTTAATAAATCGACAAGTCTGCGCAGACTTAATAAATCTGCGCTCTGCAGACTTAATATGCAAATTTATTTTTCAATGTTGCAGACTTATTAAGTCTGCGCACATCTGCAGACTTATTATGTGTGTTGCAGACTTTTCGACGCAGACTTAATGTGCTTTGTTGCAGACTTATTACGCAAATTTATTCCCTTTGTCGCAGACTTAAGTTCATTTGCAGACTTATTATGCAGACTTATAAAAAATATGCAGCTGTTTGTTGCAAACTTAAATGCTTCGTTGCAGACTTTTGGAAAATCTGCGACAAAAAGACTAAGTCTACGACACCTAAACGGTCTTACTAAAATAACAACGCTTGTCGCAGATTTGATGCTCAATGTCGCAGACTTATTTGTAAATTGCTTACGTGGCATTAAACTGTGTTGCAGACTTGTTTTCTGAGTAGAATAACACTTTGTTTGTCGCAGACTTGTTATGCAGACTTATTGAATGTGTTGCAGACGTAACGAATTCGTTACAGACTTATTGAATGTGTTGCAGACTTATTTCGAACTTCGAGATGTTCCTAATATGTCCCTAATAAGTAACAAATTTATGAAAAATGCCACTGCACCATTAGGGTTATGTACAGCGGCCGATCTCGTTCTCCATTGTCACCGATAATCTATCTCCGCCATTCTCAAATTTAAAAACTTTATCTATCTCCGCCGATCCCGTTGTTTGTCGTCATCGCCGCCCCGATCCCGTTGTCTATCGTCGCCGCCGATCTCGTTCTCCATCGTCGCCGCCTATCACCGATAATGTTGCAAATTATATTGGTTTGGGGTAATTGGAGATTTGAGAAGAGTAGATGGATTTTTATTGTCGATAGTAGTAGAGGTTCTCGAGTTCTTGGAACCAATGCTGCAACTTCGTTCGACGAATTCATTCAAATGGTTTTCGAGGATTATGGAGTTGATAAGAATAAGTACGAAGTTGAATTGAGCTACATGTTTCCGAAGAAGATATTGGTCAAGTTACCAGTAGACACTCCTCCTGTCTTTGTTGGTAATATGAGACAATTGCAAGGTTTCTTTGAACAATTCAAATCAGATACGTTGCGGCTATGTGTATCAGATAAGGAGGTATCATTGGATTTAAAGGACGCTCAAAAGCGTGAAGATGGTGAAGACAATCGTGCACAAGGTAGACCATCGCTGAAGCGAGCAAAAATAGAAGTTGAATTTGATGGTAATGCAAAAGAAGAAGGGGATGCTAGTTCTGGTGATGAGGATGAGGACAACGAGGACCAATACAGGTTTGATTGTTGCGACGATCCGGATGGTGCTAGTTCTGGTGATCAGGATTACTGTCTAAATGGAAAGCTTCATGAGGAGGAAGAGAAGGAAGAGAAAGCAAGAGTGCCACAGCAAAAAAGGGCACAAAGGAATGATAACAAAGTTGATGAAGATTACCGGAAAATGGAAATGACTTCGTTGGATATATCGGTCGGACAAAGGTATGATAACAAAGACGCATTGGAGATGAGGTTGAAGATTCTTTCTGTTGCACAGAAGTTTGATTTTAACGTTGATTATTCAACGCCAACCTTATTAATTTTTCGATGTTGGATAGAAGGATGCACATGGAGAGTCCGAACTACTACAGTTGGAGATTCTCCATATTTCTTTATAAAAGTATACGTTAAAGAACATACATGTTCTGTGACAGACCGTGGAGCCCGTTGTCGCCAAGCTACACACGAGAATTTGGGACAACTGTACAAGGATTTTGTGGGTGGTATCGGTTCAAAAGTGTTACCTAGTCATGTTGCATATGCTCTGAACAAACGATATGGTATTAAGGTATGGCTGCAGTCATCATGTGTCGCAGACTTGTTTTGTTTATTGCAGACTTATTTTGTTTTGTTGTAGACCTATTTTGTTCAGTTGTCGCAGACTTATCTATTCAGTTGCAGTTTTGTTTTATCCTTGTCGTAGACTTATTTTGTTTTGTAGCAGATTTGTATTCATTTGCCGCAGACTTATTGTTTTATGAATGTGATAGATGGAATACTGGAAAGCTTATCGAGCCTTAAAGCATGCACGACTTTTGGCAATGGGTTCACCGGAGAGTGGATATGAGCAAATACCTTCGTACTAATACTTGATACGAAGAGCTAATCCTGGTACTTATATGTGTCTTGAAGTTGATGCAGAAGATCGATTCAAGTATTTGTTCATCTCATGTGGTGCAAGCATAAACGGCTTCCAGTACATGCGCAAAGTTGTTGTTGTTGATGGGACATATCTCCGAGGGAAATATAAAGGAACACTCCTTCTCGCAACATGTCAGGATGGGAACTTTAATATTTTCCCAATAGCATTTGCCGTAGTTGACACGGAGAATGATGCATCATGGGAATGGTTCTTTACACAGCTTAGTTGTGTGATTCCAGATGATGTTAGTCTCTCCATCATTTCTGACAAGCATAGATCGATATCGAAGGCCATTAAAAAGGTGTATCCATTGGCGAGTCGTGGTATATGTACATATCATATGTACAAGAACATAATAACGAGGTCTAAAGGACGGGATGCGTTTCGGTTGGTTAAAAAAACAGCAAATGCATATAAGATATCGGATTTCAATGCTATATTCAATGCGATCGAAGACATCAATCCTGCACTTCACTCTTATTTGCAAAAGGCTGATGTGAAGGTGTGGAGTCGTGCTCATTTTCCAGGACACAGGTACAACATATTAACTTCCAACATAGCGGAGTCAATAAATAGAGTGCTCTCGGATGCTAGGAACCTACCCATTTCTATGCATTTTCATCCAGTTTACTATTCATGATGTCTTTGATCAAATTGTCTAATTTGTGATCATCCTTGTTGTGGTTAGCTATTGGATTAACGACCATATGTCTCACACGTATCTGTCGTCAATTACAAATTAAAAGTGAGAAATGTGTATCATTAGTATAAAACATGTCTATACATGAACCAACAAATCTCCGACATATGAAACAATTATGCAACACATGAAACAAGTCTACAACAAATGAAACAACTCTGCAACAACTAGAACAAGTCTGCAACAAGTGAAACAAGTCTGTGACATATAAACAACTCTGCGACATATAAAACAAATCTGCGACATATAAAAGAAATCTATGACATATAAAACAAATATGCGACAAAAAAACAAAACAAATCTGCGACATAGAAAACAAATCTGCAACACATGAAACAAGTATGCAACGAATAGAATAAGTATGCAACAAATATGCGGTAAAAGACTGCAAGCAGAAATATACCTGGCCATGTTTTTTCTTTTCCTCAAGTACAATATCATCAACTTCGTAACGGCCACGAGATCCACCCAATGAAAGAATAGGAAGTTCCTCTTCTTGTTTTTTTCTCCCATAAAGTTCTCATAATCTTTGAAATGACTCATACGCCCATATTTGTAACACGTGAACTAATCCTTTCAAATTGTAAGAGTTATCAGCAAGGTTTGCTTCTTTGATGGACTCAATCAACAATTTAAATGACCTCCTACCCTATGGAAACCTCTCCAAAGCAGCAGGATCCAATGCTTTCTTGGCGCATTTCAAATCCATCATACATCTTCTACTTAAACCAAATATTTCTACGGAGAGGATGCACAAACAACCTACAATATTTTTATTCTCGTAACTCCATGTGTCGCACTTTGTCAACACCTTAGCCAACTCCTCCCAAGAAGGTCCATCACCTATAGGCACACCCATCTCAGCCCATATTTCGCGGTGATCAATTTCCGCTTCTTCCCCTTCTTTTTTCAACAATGTATGGATCACAATTAAGTTCTGACAGCTCTGCAAATTCATGCAATGAAAACCTCAGAGGTTTCTCTCCAATCAAACACGAAATCTCACTTTTGCTAACAATTTCCAACTGATGTGCGAGGAAGTAGTGAACTGTCTTCCCATGCCAACAAAACTTACTCTCTGCTAACAAAATAAGAACACCAAGAGATGAATTCTTTAGGTACTCCCATACTTCATCGCCAACACTGGCACATACATTTCTCAAAATTGACAAAGAACATCCATGATTCATACTTTTATTTTGATGTGGAACAACCCTATACATCCGCGGAGGATATTCTCTTTTCTCACTAGAATCCATACCTATACAAAAAAAATGAAACAAGTCGATAAATGAAACAAGTCTGCAACAAAAAAACAAGTCTGCAAGAAATGAAACAAATCTGCATCACATTAAACAAGTCTGCATGAAATAACTCTGCGACAAATAAAACAAGTCGGTAACAATAACAACAAATCTGCAACAAAAGAACAAATCTGCAACAAATACCAACAAGTCTGCGAAAAAAGGAACAAATCTGCAACACAGAAAACTGCAACAATACAAACAAATCTGCAACAATACCAACAAATACCAACAAGTCTGCGAAAAAGGAACAAATCTGCAACACACAAATCTGCAACAATACTAACAAATCTGCAACAATACCAACAAATATGCAAAATCCGCGGCAAAATCAAAGTACTAAAAAGTAAGAATACCGGAATCTGGGTTTTAGGGTTTCCTGACGGCGGCGAAGAAAGAGAAGATGAAAGAGAAGCGGCTAGGTTTTAGGGTTTCCTGACGGCGCGATGAAAGAGAAGCGGCTAGGTAGGGTTTCTCGACGGCGGCGATGAAAGAGAAGATGACGGCGAGGATGAACGATGAAGAAGATGACGGCGAGGATGAACGATGAAGAAGAGAGGAGCACGGCGAGGATGAAGAACAAAAAAAAGAAAGTGAAGCCAACGGTGAAGATGACGATGACGAGAGGATGACGACAACGACAATGAAGAAGATGAAGACGACGGCGAGGAGGACGAACACGATGACGGCGACGACGAGGATGCGAAAAACCGTGTGGGTGAGGAATATGAAAAGACAGTTTTTTACGTTTTTAGGGAAGAGGAAGGAAGTGAAAATGTTTTAGAAAGGCAAAACAATTTTTTGTTTTGAATTTAGAAACAGTATTTTTTTTTAGAGAAAAATAAATTAAAATGGCATTTGTGTAAATAAGTAACTCAAATAGGGTTTTCTGTCTTTTAACAAAAGAGTTGTGTTATTCTAATCAATTCAGTTCTGATGGTGTTATTTTAGTAATTATATGAAAAATTAGTGTTATTCTGAGTAATTTTCTTAACTTTTTATATGGATATAGTCGAGTAAACAAATTTTTATTCTATTGCGAGGGTATTACTAATAATTTTAAATTCATGAATGTTTTACACTTTTACCAAGTGAATTTACTGTGTATATTGTGTTTTTGGGAAACAGCTTGCCACCGTTATTCGATCCGATGCACAAAACAATAATAGTGAAAAAAGCAAAGAGATTATTCATAATTTAAAAAGACTTTTCTTCCTCTTCTTAGTTTTATTTATATGTTTTTAGAAACTTATTCACCTAAGAAGTTTATATATATAGAAAGAAATTATGATTAGATTTTCGAATTAATGTGAATACACTGTTTGATAACTAATAATGGCTTCATCATAATTTAAAAAAAAAACATAATCAAACATAATTTTTTTTTAAAAAATCACAGCAGTTCAATGAATAAAAATACTGTGATTTTAGGGGGAAAATTATAAATATTTCTTATCATAAATAGATAATCTAAACAGTCTTTAATTTATTATAAAGTTATAATTAAAGTTAATATACCAAAAACACTATTATGACTAGGTTTTTTTTCCCGACAATATTAATATATTATTGTCCATAATTATTAATGTTTTTGTTGGAAAAAAACCTGTATAAATTAATATTATCGAGTAGACTATTGGTCAAATCACATCGATCTCCACCACTATTTTTCTAGGTTTTTGCATTTTTATATACTAGTTGGTGAACCGCGTTTCGATGCAGAATTTGTATTATTGTTACAAAAATATAGTCGTACTATAAAAATGCATACATCTCACGTAAAAAGAGAAAGATATGACTCTCGAGGATTTTACACTTATATTAGAGAACAACTTATGTTTATATTTCTCTCTTCTCACATGTTAGAATGTTCACTCATTCGATATAGTTTTCCTTTTTTGTTTGGATGGCCATATTTCTGAATTATAAATATGAAAATTGTCTTTTCAAATTTTTTGATAAAATGATTCTTTAGTAAATAGTACTTTTGTGAAAATTAAAGTGTAATCAACAATAATTTTTAATAACAAATCAAACAATTTAAAATTAACAAATGAGTTGATAATGTGTCACAATTTGAAGATATGAGCTGATGATGTAACATTATAAAAAGAGAAATTATTTTATTTTATATATAGATATAGATATACAACCTGAAATATTTTTCAAGTCTTAGAGGTTACCAACCATACTTTTTCACTGGCACATGACCATCAGCCGAGTAATAGATCCCATCATCTCTAGCATCCCATGAGTATTTTGCACCATATCTAGTAAAACGAGCAATTTGTTCGTATGCCATAAATTTTCTATAATATGTTAAATTAATCCCATGCGTTAGTTCGCATAAGAAATGAGTTCCACCGAAAAAATTATCCCCAAACTTAATATAATATACGAATGTACGACGCACGGAGTGAAGACCAAGATCGTCCTTATCAGATCTACAATGAATTTTGAGAACATCATCGTTCAAGCTAAAAGAGTTCTTAAAATATATTGTGTTTTTGTTAAACAGGTTAACACCGTTATTCGATCCGACACCGTTATTCGATCCGACGCACAAAGCAATAATAGTGAAGAAAACATAGAGATTATTCATAATTTAGAAAGACTTTTCTTCCTCTTCTTAATTTTGTTAATATATAGAAATTTATTCACCTAAGAAGTGTATATATATATAGAGAGAGAAAGAGATTCTGATTAGATTTTCGAATTATGTGAATACTCTGTT
The DNA here is from genome assembly GCA_002933915.1 of Eutrema heterophyllum. Taxonomy (NCBI): domain Eukaryota; kingdom Viridiplantae; phylum Streptophyta; class Magnoliopsida; order Brassicales; family Brassicaceae; genus Eutrema; species Eutrema heterophyllum. The sequence continues at coordinate 1,831,311 of PKMM01026164.1, read as the reverse complement.
TGATCTTCATCATAAAATTTTTTTAAAAAACATAATCAAACATAATTTTTTTTCTAAAATCACAGTATTTCAATGAATGAAAATAATGTGATTTTAGGGGGAAAAGTTTTCTCTCTTAATTAGACAAAAATTAAAAATATTTCTTATCATAAATAGTTAATTTAAACATTGTCTTTAATTAATATAAAGTTATAATTAAAGTTAATATATCAAAAAAATCTCTTTAAAACCACTCTTACATTAACAAGTAGAAAATAATTTAACTACTGCATTAATATAAACTAGATTAGGACCTATTTTATAATTAAATATTTTATAACCTATTAAAAAAGCCAAAAACAAAATTGGAATACAAAATCATATCACACGTGAAATAAATAAATTAATATTGAGAGCCGCGAATTACCATANTTCGTTAAATATAAAATTAGAGGTGCATATTTATATTTATATGAGATGATAAATATGTTAACAAGTTATGAAAATACATAACTTGTTATTTAGTCAATATATACATATATATTTCAGTATAACTCATAAGTATAATACACATATTCATATATATGATACAATATATATTTTAGCATTCTATTTACATTTACATATGTATATTTTCATATATATATATGAATATATACATATATATTGACTAAATAACATACATAAAACGTAAATCATGAAAATGTTGATATTCTTATAATGAGATATACATATTTGGAACACGCTAAATAAATAAATAACACACATAAAAGTAAATCATGAAAACTGTTGATATGTAATAATTTAATTACTTCGTTAAATATAAAATTAGAGGTGCATATTTATATTGATATGAGATAATAAATATGTTAACAAGTTATGAAAATACACAACTTGTTATTTAATCAATATATACATATATATTTTCGTATAACTCATAAGTATAATACACATATTCATATATATGATACAATATATATTTTAGCATTCTATTTATATTTATATATGTATATATTCATATATATATATATATGAAACAATAAATATTTTAGCAATCTATTTATATCTATATATGTATATATATCAACTATTTCCGAGTGAAGCGGCGGCGAGTTCGGAGTTACCGATGTGGCCGGCGAAGATAGGAGTCAATATCGACATTTCGTTGTTGATGAAATAGATAAAAATTTCCGGAGTCGCAAAGTGGAAGAGGAGCTAGAGACGTGGCCGACGAAGATGACATAGACGAAAATCTCCACCGTCTAATGATTTTGGCCGGCGAAGATGATTTGACGTTGCCGGCGAAGATGACATTGTTCATCCGTTTTTCAGAGAAGAGAGAGAAACAAGGAAAAATGTAAATAATCTTTCTTATATAAATATCTTAACATTCTATTTAATATAAATTAAAAGGATTTAAGAAGAAAAAAAAGAATGAGCGAATAAGGTTATAAGAGAAAAGAAGGGTGATGAAATATTATCACTGCTTAAGAAATGAATTTGTCATTTTCTTAAATAGTTGCTCATTAATTGTTATATGTTGCAATTACTTTTAAATTAATACGAGTTTAATTGGTAATCATATATAGTTGTGATACATGGTTTATGCTTTAATAGTTACCAATAAAAAAAAGTTTAAACTATTGATACCTTTTGGGCCCAGATTCCGCATTCAAGGCCCAGCCCGAGCAAATGGGCTTGACAAGGAAAGCTCGACCCACGACGAGGTCTCTTGAGCTTGTTTACAAGCTGAAGTGAGCGAGGTCGCAAGATAGAGCAAGTCGACAAGCTGGAAGAACCGAGCACGAAGAAAAAAAGTGAGGTTGTTGGGAGCAGGAGCATGTATTAGACCAAGTCAAAGCGCGCTAGCTTGAGAATCCAAGAATCAAGCTCAGCATTAATGATAGAGATTATAGATTTAATTATGAGTTTAATGTAAACAATAAAGATTAGGCAGTTACGTTTTTAGCTGGTATAAGTTTGAAACACCAGCCATATTGTAAGGGAACTGAATTCTTGGCAAACATAAGAATAAACAATTTTTCTCTTAAATTCTTTTAAGTTATTTTCTCACAAATATACAAATATACAATCTGCAAGCCGAGAATTAAGGTTGTGAGATTCTGCTCTCACAATTTGGTGCCGTCTGTGGGGAAGGAGCAAAACAATTTCCTTCTTGTAACCTGCGAAACCGATCATTCGAGAGAGGATAATGTCGGACACAACAAGCGCAACAGTCACTGCTTCATCCGGAACTATGAATACCTCCATTCTACCTTCCCAGCCTGATCTCACCGCTCCGACGAGCTCGGATGAAATAACAAACGTTCCTATAACCTCCTCGGAAGCGAGTGCCACGGCTGGTGTAATGACCATGGTCTCGACCTAAAATATAACAGGAGAAATTAAGCATTTTGGTCGAGAGGAAAATGTTTGGGCCGAGTGGAATTGCTTGACAGTCGTGCGGACTATTTATGGCCAAGGATGGCTAAACTGCGGGTCGATGAGACTACTGCGGGAAAGGATAAGAAGCGAGGCACCGAGAGAAAGGAATATTTGTGGATTGGGATAAACTGTGGATAAGCATGAAGTTGTGGATAAGCATGAAATTGTGGATAAGCATGACAATCATTTGGATAAGACTAAGGAAGTCCGCAAATTCGTGCCATGGATAAGATCAAGGACATGTGTCGGACAACGGGAATGAATTAGTGTCTTCGGGCTGATGCATGTATTACAAGTGTCGCGCCCATGGAGTTTCTGTGCCACCTCGTGCTTACCATAACCGCCCTTGAACTCCTATAAATACCCAGCCCTAGTGCTTAGTTTTAGCATTCGAAAAGGTGAGGAAACCATAGAGAGTAAACCTTGGGCCGTCGGGAAATATGTCGGGTAGGATTGCTAGGTGATCGGAGGCCGAGTTGAGAGTCTGGTCGGTTGGTAAGCGTTTTTGTACCCTTAGCTTTATTATACTTTTAGAATATTTTTCTAAGAGTTAGGCTGTTCGGTCCGAAGCTTTAGGATTCATCGTCTAACCCACGCTGAAGAAGCTTGGTCGGATAGAGTTCGGTGTAGGCTGCCCGAGAGTAGTCTTTCGTTTAACCAGGCCAAGGTGAGTTTCGGTGATGCTTGTTGCATGTGCGATCATGTGTCATATGGTTCGGCCATGTCGTAAATTGTTTGTTTATATTAATCTTGCGTGAGGTTTTGCGTAGACCTAGGCTTGATTAATTATGCTTGCGTAATTTATGGGAATTATTGCGTAAAGCTTGGATTGAGTATAGGTTACTCAGGTTATTGAACATTTATGCTTTGTTGAATTCATGCTTGCATGGTATTGCTTGATGAATATTTTGAGTATTGTTGTCATGGTGAGACAATCGTTTTACTCATTATGTTGTCGAATTGGTTAGTTAAGGGTATGCAATTTAACTAGGTGTTATTGCATAATTAACTAACGAGAGGGCGATGTCTTGATTGTCCCATTGTTCGGGCTGGCTCGCAACCAGTCGAACTTACACGACGGTGTAGTGAAGGGTCCAAGGAGGACTAACAGGAATGTAGCCATATTAGACTTTGTGGCTAATGGCATGAGAGACATTGCTTGAGGGGAAATCGGAATCGCCGTGTGCCAAGAGGATTTGGCCGTGTGCCATGAGCATTGGCAGTAGTAGCATGCTACGTTAGAATTATATTGTTGTGTTGCATTCATGCTTAGTATATTGTTGTAGCTTTCGCATACGTATACTCGGGGTAGTATACTTGGTTATTGCATTGTTTGCTTGGGTGCTTGCATTGCATATTGAATGTTATTTGGGGTTTCCGGGATGGGTTACTGCATGTTTAGGGGAGCCTGGACTCATTGAGCGAGTAGCGCTCATTCCCGTTGTTAAACTGTTTTGCAGGTAACCATAGTGGGAAACCTTAGAGGGAGCATGGACGTTAGGAAGCCGGTGTAGTGTTTGTTGTCTTTGTAAAGATGGAATTTGTAGATTCAATGTATGACTCGATTTGGGTAGAAGGCCCTAGCGCCAAACGTTTTGTAAGTACTGGATTTTAAGTCAAATAAAAATGAGTTTTCTTCTAAAGCCTTGTGTACTAGTGATATTAGTCTTGTCCGGACTAACACAACTCTCAGTCACGGTACGGGTTGCAAAGCCTTAGGCCATGATCGAGAGGTCAGACACTCATGTTTGGACGGCTGGGGCGGAAGAATTCGTTTGGAAACCTCGGCTGGCCGGCCGCAAGTGTCAACTCGTAACGACTCCGGCCCATCTCTTGGCCTGGTTGGCCATAGAGCGGTTCGGGGGCGTTACAGCTGGGACCCACGAAACTGTCGATCCTCCATGAGCTGCAGTCTTAAACCAGCAGGCTCCGGATCAAATAGCTGAGATCCGGAACCTAATATCGATTCTCATAAAGCATAATCGCCTAATGGTAGTTCGCCAAGACGATCTCGAAAGAGCAGCTCGGACAGGCGCGATTGGGCAATCTGTTCTCCAATCTAGAACACAAGCCTCGACCAGCAAAGTGGTCAGCTCGACCACCACCTCGCGGTTCAGCTCGGTAATATCAGACCCTATATTTACCCCTTCTACGATCCAGATCGCGGAAGGAGGGACTCCTTCAAATGCGACCTTTCCGGGGATAGATCGGACTTCAAATCGATTTGCCAGTCAGGATCGTTCTGCAAGCGCCAATGAAGATGAAGCTCGGGATACTCCCGAGATTGAAACGCGACCTGAAACGAGGTCGGAAACCTTGCCCAGCTCACAGAAGGATCCTGCTCCGGCCTCCGGGAAATAACGAGAATGGTTTAGGATCCGGCACCTTGCGTGGGTTTGAGTCAATTAAGAAATACTATGAAGACACCAGTGTCGAGCTTCAGCGGATGAGATCGCAAGTCCACGCCTCTCTGAGCTCGGCTCCTGAAATAGATCAGGTGATTGATGAAGTCAACCAAACCCCATTCACCTTGCGGATTGCGAGTCCTCAGCTCGGAGATGCCGGGAACATCCGATTTCCACGATATAACGGAGAAACTGACCCCAAGGCATTCATGAGAAGTTTCAAATTCACCTTTTCAAGAGTGCGACTACCCGAGGCCGACCTCGAGGCAGCACGTTGTCGTTTCTTTGCCGAAAATCTAATGGATTCAGCCCTGGAATGGTTCACCTCCCTGGAGCCGAATTCAATTGAGAACTTCATCCAGCTTCAAGCAGCATTCTTAAAGCAATATTTGGTATTTATCGAGATTGAAACCTCGGAGGCCGATCTGTGGGTACTTACTCAAAAGCCAGGTGACTCGTTGTGGAAGTACATTGACAGTTTTAAGGCCGTTAAGGCAAAAATTGCCAATTTACATAACACAACGGCCCTGAAAGCTCTTCAAAATGGACTGCTAAAATCCTCAAAATTCTTCGAGGAGCTCACAGTCCGGGAGCCAGTGTCACTAGATGACGCACTACACCGCGCTTCGCGCTGGATTATTCTCGAGGAGGCAGGTGCAGCTCAATCAAAGCAGCATGCACCAGCAACCTCGAGAAGGCAAGCTCAGATGACAAACTCCCATGGACCTAAAAATTTTGGGAAGAAAGAATCCCAAGACCAAAAACAAAGTCAGGGGTTACATTCGTACTCAGTAGGGAGCCCACCTCATAACAGATTCAAGCTGTATGACCCCAGCAAGTGGTGTGATTTTCATAAAATCAAGGGTCATTCGACTGAGGAGTGCTACGAGGTGAAGAAGTAACTCGCTGCGAAATTCACATCAGGAGAGCTGGGCAACGTCGAGCTGGAGAAACCCCTTCCGAGGAAGAACTATTACCCAGCTCAAGATGGCGAAAGGCGAGACCGCCCATCTGAGGATGATCATAAGCGAGAACGCTCATCCGAGGATCCCAGTTGTGTCGCAACTCCGTGAATTCGATCAAGAAACATCAGCGGAGGGTAAACACTGACGTACGGGACAGAATCTCATTCAAGGGACCTAACACGCAAATCTCATTCTGGGAAAGCGAGGCCGTTGAGCTGGATTCTCCACATGATGATGCTCTCCTAATCATGCTGGAAGTGGGTGGATGCGAGCTCACCAAGATGCTCGTGGACACTGGGAGCTCTGTAGAACTCATCCTCTTAAGTGTTCTTAGGAAAATTGGCATACCAGATCACGAAATCGAGGGGAATAAGATGGTGTTAACCGGCTTCTCCGGGGAAACTACGTTATCCCTCGAAACAATAAGACTCCCTGTAATAGCAGCTGGAGTAAGGAGGATGGTCGAATTCACTGTGATAGATAGGCCAGCCCCATTTAATGCCATCCTGGGCAGAACATGGATACATTCAATGAGGGTTGTATCCTCAACCTACCATCAGTGTATAAAATTCCCTAACCAGCATGGAATCGCAACAGCAAAGGGAAGTCAAAAGGCATCCAGAATATGCTATATGGGAGGTTTTCAAATAGCAAAGGAACGCATATTATAGCAATTACAGCATAAGCATGAGCTCGCAGATCGCCTGGCCAAAAAGAAGAGTGGTCCAGGTGCCATCGGACTTTATCGAGAAAGTCGTGGTCAACGAGTCTTATCCCAACCAAAAGATAGGAATCGGATCCGAGCTCTCCAAGGCCCAAAAGGACCAATTAATAGCCTTCCTCAAGGAAAATATCGGTTCATTTGCATGGACTACAGCTGATATGCATGGCATTGATCTGAGCATCATCTCACATGAACTCAATGTCGATCCAAATCATAACCCAATACGTCAAAAGCGTCGAAATTTCGAACATGACAAGACCGAGGCTGTTAATAGCGAGGTTACCAGGTTGCTAAGTGCTGGGTTCATCAAGGAGGTCAAGTATCCCGACTGGCTAGCAAATCCAGTCGTGGTTAAAAAGAATAATGGCACCTGGCGAGTGTGTGTGGATTTTACGGACCTAAATAAAGCATATCCTAAGGATAGCTTTCCACTACCTCACATTGACCGGTTGGTGGAAGCTACCGCAGGGCACCAACTCCTTAGCTTCATGGATGCGTTTTCGGGATATAATCAAATACAAATGAACCTGGAGGACCAAGAAAAGACATCCTTCATAACATAACGAGGAACGTATTGTTATAAAGTGATGCCATTCGGCCTCAAAAATGCAGGAGCGACCTACCAAAGACTTATGAACAACATGTTTGCCAGCCTCCTGGGCAAGTCAATGGAGGTCTACATTGATGACATGTTGGTTAAATCTTTGAAAGAAGAAGATCACATAAGTCAACTAGGGGAATGTTTCGACCTACTAAATAAATATGGGATGAAACTGAATCCCCTAAAGTGCACTTTTGGAGTTGCTTCGGGTGAATTCCTAGGTTACATAGTAACCCAAAGAGGAATAGAAGCAAACCCTAAACAGATCAGCGCATTTCTGGAAATGCAACCTCCGAGCTCAGCAAAGGAGGTGCAGAGGCTGACAGGTCGCATTGCTGCTCTAAACCAATTTATTTCCAGGTCGACTGATAAGTGTCTCCCTTCTTATTAATTGTTAAAGGGAAACAAAAAATTCATTTGGGATGATAAGTGTGGGGAAGCTTTTAAGCAGCTAAAAGCATGCCTTTCTCAGCCCCCCATTCTCTCAAAGCCAGTTGAGGGAGAACCCCTCTACCTGTACGTAGCAGTCTTCGAGGTCGCGGTAAGCGATGTCCCCGTAAGAGATGAGTGGTCTGAGCAGAGACCGGTCTACTACGTGAGCAAGTCCCTAGTGGATGCTGAAACCAGGTATCCTCGAATGGAAAAATTGGCCTTGGCGGTAGTAGTGTCAGCTCGCAAGCTCATGCCGTACTTCCAGTCATACTCTATCATAGTGATGACAACACAGCCGTTGCGCACAATACTACATAGCCCCAGCCAGTCCGGTAGGCTAGCCAAGTGGGCTATTAAGCTAAGTGAGTACGATATTGAGTATCGATCTTGAACTAACGCCAAAGCACAAGTATTAGCTGACTTGGTTATCGAACTCGCAGCAAGCAGCGAGATGACTGAATCGAGCTCCGGAACCTGGCTGCTCTACGTTGATGGAGCTTCCTCGAAACAGGGGGCATGTGTTGGAATCCACCTCGTATCCCCGACCAACGAGGTCGTGGAACAGTCTTTCAGGCTCGGTTTCTCAGCATCAAATAACGAAGCCGAGTACGAAGCTTTAATAGCAAGTCTCCGACTCGCAGTTGGAATGGGAATACGCAACTTGAGTGCATTCAGCAATTCTCAGCTCGTTACAAGTCAGTTCCATGGAGAATATGAAGCTAGAGATAGCAGAATGGAATCGTATCTAGCTGTAGTCCACGAGCTAGTCAAGCAGCTTGAAGTCTTCAGCCTGACGCGGATCCCGCGAGGTGAGAACACGATCGCAGACGCGTTGGCAGCTCTCACGTTAACCTCGAATCCTCTCGTGAAAAGAGTGATTCATGTGGAAAGATTCGAAAAGCCTAGCATTAACGTCGAAAAAGATACTGAAGATTTAATGGAAATCGATGTCGACAATATGGAGTTGGATGTAGTGCTGGCCCCAATAGGGGACGACCTTCCTCATGAAATAGGGGAAGCTGAGGACCCGAGCTCCGCTTGACGACAGGCATGTTTCCCTCCGCAAAAAAATGGTTGCGAGAATTGATTGGCGAGCAGCGATTATACAATACATTGAGGGGGTGAAGCTCCCCCCAGCAAGTGGGAAGCCCGTAAACTCAAAACCATAGCTTCAAGATATTGTATAATTGGTTCTCGCCTCTACAAACGAAGTATGAATGGCCCCTACCTGGTGTGTGTCCACGGACTCGAAGCCTTAACGATTATGCTGGAAGTCCACGGGGGCTCGTGTGGCAGTCATTCAGGAGGAAGGGCATTAGCCATCAGAATCAAGAGACAAGGGTATTTTTGGCCCACCTTGGTCGCTGATTGCGAAGAACACTCTAAAGCATGCGACAAATGCCAACGACATGCGACAAATGCCAACGGCATGCGACAAATGCCAACGGTATGCTCCCTCGTTACATCAGCCTACTGAAAATTTGTCCTCCATCTCATCTCCATACCCCTTTATGAGATGGTCTATGGACATAGTAGGACCTTTAGTAACCTCGGGAAAAAGGAGATGTCGTTCCCTGTTCGTCCTTACTGACTACTTCACCAAATGGATAGAAACAGGGGCCTTCTAAGTGGTTAAGGCAACACACGTGGAAGAATTTGTATGGCAAAATGTAGTTTGCCGGCACGGAATCCCGTATGAAATCGTAACCGATAATGGATCACAGTTCATTTCAAATTGGTTCCTCGAATTCTGTGAAGATTACAACATCAGGTTGACAACCTCAACTCCGCGTTACCCTTAGGGCAACGGGCAAGTCGAGGCAGCAAACAAACTGATATTGAGTAATCTCAAGAAACGATTGGACGCTAAAAAGGAAAAATGGTCTGACAAACTCCCAGGAGTGCTATGGGCCTGTCGGACCTCACCTCGTAAAGCAACCTCAGAAACACCATTCTCCTTGGCCAATGGGATTGAGGCTATGGTCCCTGCCGAGGTCGCAGTCCCCAGCTTGAGGGTAGATGTGTGTCCCGTAAATGAGGAACTGAATAACTAAATGCTTCTCGACCAGCTCGATGTCATCGACGAGCGTCGAGATCGAGCACTCATTAATCTTCAAAATTATCAACACGCAGTAGCGCAATATTACAATTCAAAGGTAAAACAACGAAGATTTCAAGTCGGCGACCTCTTCCTACGGAAAGTATATGAAAATACTAAGGAAAGGAATGCTGGAAAACTGGGCACCAACTGGGAAGGTCCATACCGGATCTCCGAAATAGTAAAGAACGGCGTGTACAAGCTCGTCAGAGTGCACGACAACACACCTAAAAGGAACTCATGGAATGCCATGAACTTGAAGAAATACTACCATTAAAACGAAAGATACTTGTAAACTCGAACTACGAAAGGCTTGATCCCTCCTCAGGGTACGTAGGCAACCTCACAAGGGTGCAGCTATTAAAATAAAATAAAAAAAAATCTTCTCTTAAGCAACCTGAAGTTCCTCAACTTCTGTCTACAAGCTAAAAGCTTTACTCCATAAACGAACAGCCTTACAAGCTAGAGCATGCTATCAGCTAGCATGACTCGACTTTGCGTCTAAATTGCAAGGTCACAACCTTTCTAGTCTCTGAATGACAAAAACATCTACGTCTAAACTGTTTAGGTTGCATGCCCGCCTCTAAACGGCTTCGACCCTGCGTCTTAAAATCGCTTGGTCACTTCCCGAGTTCTCTAAACGACCTGGGAGCAAGGTCTCTGAACAGCCCGGATCTTTGGTTGAAAGACTGCCTTTGATCCATTGAAAAGTATCAGCCTCTAAATGGCGGAAATGATAGATGATTCTAAAAACGAAAGATTTTTAAAAGATCAAAGTGAATAAAATTAAGCCTCCACGAAAGGAGCATAAGTTCAACATAAAACAAACCCCCTCGGGCATAATAAGTTCAACAACAAATAAGAAACGGGTTTAAAAGCCTCCCCAGGCACTGAGTTCAAAAGATAATCTAAAAAGAGATAAAAAGAAGGGAAAAGTCACTAGCTGGCAGGCTCAGTCGGCTTGCTCGCTAAGACAGGCTGGTCCGGGGGCAACGGGAAGTCCTTCCTGAGCTCCTGAGAACGAAGGTCCAGTTGGTCACTTAGTGCTTGTACATTCGACCCAGCAGGTAAAGTAACCGAATCCTCGGATATCTGCGGAAGATCGAGTTTTCCCAAGGAAAGATCAGATACCTGGACAATGGCGAATTCTGCATCCAGCTTCATCTTCTCAGCCTCGATATTCTTCTTCCCAGCCTCGAAATCATTGATGGTCTTATTAATGTTGTCGTCAAGAAGAATGATGTTGGACTTACACTCCATGATCTGGGTCTCGGTGTCAACCTCAACCTTCTTCTTCTCAATTTTTTCCTTTATCCCCAGTAAGATGGCGTGGTATTGCTTGGACATCTCTTTCCTCGCAGCCTTCTCTGCCTTCTTCACCATCTCTTTTTGCTTCTTGACAAGCTTCCTCGAGTCCTCCTTGAATTTTTCCACCTGGACCTTGAGGCCGACGATATTCTCGCTGGCCGAGCGTAGGCCATCCTCAGCAGCTCTAGCGCGACCGTCGGCAACTCGGAGGTTCATCCTCAAATCTTCACCGGATTTCTCCAATAGGGAGATCTTACCTTGGAGGGTGTCTGAGCGAGCTTGAGCTTCCTGAGTAGAGCCTTCCCACTTCTTGGCCAATTCGGCATAATCTTTGACTTGACTTTCCAGGAGGGTGATGTTAGCCATCTTCTCCTCACTCCGAGCAAGCCTCGCCACCAGCTTGTCCCGTTCAGTGACTAGGTCGGTAATAGTCTTAGCCGCCCTCTCGACATCCTCAGGCTGGGTGGTGGAGCGGAGATACTGCTCGAACGAGTTAACCAGCTCATTCGCAGCAGAGATAGACTAAAAAGAAAAAGAAAAAAAAAACTCAGTAAGGAAATAAAAAAATAAAGTAAAAAAGGGGATTGAAGTTACCTGGCCCATCGCGCTCGCAAGCTTGATGTAGCTCTCGGGTTTCTTCATATTTCTGAGAGATGGCAAGAAGCAGGAAGAAGGCCTAACGCTCCTGAAGAGATTTGCAAGCTGTGAGCTATTTTCGACAATCGCCTCAGGTCCGTTGAAATCGAACCTGAAAGCGTTCGGAGAGTTGCTTCCACCACTGTGCGAGCGAGGCGCCACCTGCCTCCTCGCTATTTCCTCACCCGCAAACCCATCACCACAAGATCGCTTAAGGCGAGATTGGTGTTCGGCAGAATGGCTAGGCTCCTTCGAGGACACCCTGGAGATTGACATATGGGAGCTCCCAGCTTGCACATCATGCTGAGTGACCTCAGTCTGACCACCCATAGGATGGCTGCCACCATCACCGCGGTCAGCATTGGACTCACGTTGGTCATCCTTCTTGGATTCCTCGCGGCGCGAGATCTCAGTGTGGGCAGACTTACCAAGAGCCTCCTTAACCTTCTTGTCAAGGGCACTAGCTGGCGTCAGGGCAGGACGTAGTCGCATCCTCTCCCTGTACGAAAGACGCTATGGTTTCTTAGGAGGGACCATCTTGTTGGATTCAGTGGAGCTGTCGTCATGAATCAGGTTAACCTGAGAAATGGCAGGAGCAATATCTTGCACTTTGGATTTGATCGGAGGACCAACCGCAGCAAGAGCTAAGTCCAAACATGTTCAAAACCCGGCAAATTTAAGGGTTATTACTCTAAACTTCTGAGAGATTTCCGACGGACTTTGATATTTTATTGCTTTACACTCGAAAAATGCTAAGTGTAAAACATCAAAATATCGGAATCCGTCGGAAATCCCTCGGAAGTTTAGAGTAATAACCCTTAAATTTGCCGGGTTTTGAACACCTTGGCTAAAACTGACATTCACCCGGCTAAAACTGAATAGCCCGACTAAAACTGTCGATCCTATATTTTTGGATCGAGGGTTTTCCGACGGATTCATATATATTTCACGGGATTTCCATTCTAGCGGAGAAAAATCTAGCCGTGAAAAAGTTTATTATAAATTGAAAAACATGATACAATAATTCAAAAAAAAGTTTGTAGGTTTTTATTTCATCAAAAGGTGAAAAACATTACATGGTTGAAAAACATTACACACCTGCAAAACATTACATTACACACAATTGAAAAACATGATACAATATATAAAAAATACATAGAGAAATAAATTAATTACTCCGAGTCCGATGATGAATAATCAGACGTAGCTGAATTGGAATCCTCGTCAAATTCACTGATCTCTTCCTCAGAATCCTCAAATACCTCGTAATCCCTGTCCATGGTGAAATCAACCACGAGGTCAACTTCAAGAGAATGCTCAATCGAACCTAACTTACCTGCAATTGCGTTTTCCTGTAAAGGGTCGTCCTCGGAAACACCATAAACTCTTCCCCTTGGATGTATCGACGTAACAGTAATCCAAGGGTCTTGTTTGTTCGTAACCCGGGGGTATCGAATGTAGGAAACCTGATCCGCTTGGGAAGCAAGAATGAAAGGATCGTATTTCTGAAGTCACTTTCGAGAGTGGACAGATGTAACACCAAATGCGTCATGACGTAGACCATCCACTGGATTATACCAATCGCAGTAGAATGCAATGCACTTTAAGTTGATCATTCCCGGATAATGGACATCCAATATTTCGCGAAGGACACCGTAGTAGACAATTTCTCCAGATTGAGACGATATACCAGAATTACTAGTTGTCTTAGAGCTTCCTTCCCGATGACCCTTAAAAGCATACCCTTGGGTGCAATACATCAGATAAGACTTTGCAATAAACGTGGGGCCATTCACCATCTCATCTAACCACGTCGGAAACGATTCCCCTCTAGCAGTCATCTGACCAACCTGTAAAAATTGCATGTGGACAATAATCGACACAATGTTTATATAAGGAAGTACAATTTAATTATAAATCATTGTTTAACACTTACATAATATTGCACCCAAGGAGCAAAGTCATTCTACTTGACGACAAGAAGCTCATCCTCTGTGTAATTTGGATACCAATCGCGTATTTGGTCCATGAACATCATGTGCATGAACAAATGCATTAGAAAATAGCATTAGTAAACTTTGTTAACAAATTTAAAAAATAAATATTAGGTACCTCTCATATTCCAAAACGTCGTCACATTTTGTCAGAATATATATATGCAAGTGCCTTTGCTCCTCCTCTGATAGTCGCCGATCCTTGCCTTTTCCACTTAGTCGTCCCATCTGAATAAATATATCGGGGACATCGACTAGATAACTAGGTTTTTTCCCTCCATCATCATGCCGTTTAGGGCATCTACTTTTTGTTTGGACATTCGCTAGAAAGTAGTAGCCGATAAAGTTGGACGATAGAACCCCTGACTCTAGCAAAAAATTTCACCTTCTTCTTTAGGTGGAACATATACCGCTCAAAAGGGTACATCCATCTGTATTGAACCGGCCCACCCAGTGCTCCTTCTCGAGGGAGATGAATAGGAAGATGTTCCATAACATCAAGAAAGGAAGGAGGAAATATTTTCTCGAGGTTGCAAAGGAGAACCGGTATGTTTTCCGCCAGATTTTGGATACCGGCTGATGTAAGTTATCTCGTGCATAGATCCCAGAAGAAAGCATCGATCCCTGCATATATAGTAGACATACATGCAAAATTAGATAATGTATAATGACAAATAAAAAAATGGTAACATACGTAATAGTGTAAATGTACGTACCTGCAATAGCTCCATGGACGTTTTTAGGAAGAAGACATTCAAATGCAAATTGAAGGAGGCGCTTGATGACAACATGACAATCATGACTCTTCATCCCATAAAACTTCCCTTCTGAACTATCAACGCAATTACGAATGTTAGATGTGTATCCATCTGGGAATTTGAGATTGTGCTTAATCCAATCGAAGAACTCCTCCTTTGAAGCCGCATCCAACCGAAAAGCAGGGGGCATTGATTTCACGTTTGCCATTACATGTAACTCCTTACGGGAACAAATAGCTGGCAAGTCCAATCTAGCGTTCAAATGATCTTTCATCTTTCCTTGCACATTTAGAATAGTGTTCATGATGTTGTCGAAAAAGTTCTTTTCAATGTGCATCAGATCTAGATTATGGCGCAACAAATGGTCTTTCCAATATGGCAAATCCCAGAAAATTCTCTTCTTGTGCCAATTGTAGTACTCGCCACAACCTTGAACGGGATAATGCCCATTACCCCCGCATGAAACTGTCCTTTCAGCACCAAAATCTCTCAACTAAGTCATAATATAATTTCCATCTAACTCAGGAGGTGGATCATCAAAAACGTTTTTGTTCTTTCTAAACAATGTTGTGCTCCGACGATATGGATGAATATGCAGTAGAAATCGTCGATGACAATCGAACCAAGAGGTCTTTCGTCCGTGCTTCAATTGGAACGGATCAGTGTTATCTTGACAATACGGACATGCCAACCTTCCATGCGTCGACCATCCAGATAGCATACCGTATGCTGGGAAATCACTTATGGTCCACATAAGTACCGCACGCATCATATAATTCTGTTTTAGAGAAACATCGAACGCTTCAACACCATTTTTCCACAACATTCTCAACTCATAAATTAATGGCTGCAAGAAAATATCAAGGGATCTCTTAGGATGCTCTGGACTGGGGACAAGGATCATGAGGAACAAAAACCCTCGTTTCATGCACAAAGTTGGTGGCAAATTGTAAGGTGTGACGATTACTGGCCACAACGAATATTGTCTCCCATGCTTTCCAAAAGGGTTGAATCCATCCGTAGATAACCCGAGGTATACGTTCCTTGGCTCACACCCAAAACTAGGATAAACCTCTTGAAAATGTTTCCATGCTTCTGCATCTGAGGGATGCGCACTCTCTCCATCTGAGTTATGTTCTGCATGCCATCTCATAGGCCCTGCCGTGCACTCAGATTGATATAACATCTTCAACCTATCAGCTAGGGGCAAATACCATATCCGTTTATGTGAAACAGGTACTTTGCCACCTGTATCCTGATACCGAGGTTTGTGACAAAAACGACACTTCAACCAATTTTCGTCATTTCTCCAGTATATAATACAGTTGTCGATGCAAACATCTATCATCTGATACGATAATCCAAGACCAGCTACGAGCTTCTAAATCTCGTAGTATGAAACCGGTGCAATATTATCTTCAGGGAAGATATCTCTCACAAAATCAGCTATCGCATCAACACAATCCTCTGCTAAGTTGAAATTCATCTTTATAGTCATCAATCTTCTTGCAGTTGATAGAGGCGATATTCCATCTCTACATCCTTTGTATAATGGCTGCTTAGACACATCTAGCAGATCAAAAAACTTACGCGCTTCTAAATTTGGTTCATCTATCATGTTACCATCCTCAACATGATACGATGCTATGTTTTCACAAAACGCATCATTCACCATATGAGTGTAACCTTTTTTTACATTTACTTCCGGTGTTGGTTCGTCTAACCTAGTACCCGAAGTACTACCAAACCTACCTGATGTGCTACCATAATTACCATAATATTGCACCATTGAATCAGTTTCTCCGTGGGTATACAAAATCTTGTAACCAGGCATAAATCCAGTCCTATATAAGTGCTTCCTTACTTCCCTAACAGAGACTAATCTATGATTCCGACATTTAGTACAAGGACAATACATAATACCATATTCCGATGTCATGCTATTGTTTGACGCAAAATTCATGAACTCCTCCACACCTTGTGCCATCCGTCAATTCTCCCATCGCAGGATCACGCGGAGGTTTGTCCATCCACGATCGAAAATAAGACATTGTGTAATTTTTGTGTGTGTGTGTATGTTGTGAATGAGGGGGAGGAATATTTATAGAGAAATATTCAGCGACTTTCCGATGGAATTCCGAGGGATTTCCGACGGTTTATAAATTGCAAAAGGCTATATAACGGCTACTACAACGGATATATATCCGTCGGAAATCGGTCAGAAATTTCTGATGGCAATATATCCCTCGGGTATTGGTCAGAAATTCCCCACCGATTGCAGACGGATATATATCCGTCAGAATATTCCGACCGATTTCCGACGACCTTCAAACTGTCGGAATATTCCGACCGATTTCCGACGACCTTTAAACCCTCGGTATTCCCTCGGTACTCCATCGGAAAATTTCGACGGTTTGAAGGCCGTCGGAAAGGCGCGTGTTTTCTTGTAGTGCTTCCTTTCACCCGATCTGCATTGTTTTTTCGGAGAAACCGTAGATCAGCCTTCTTCTTTCGTCCCTTTCTCCACACTTATCTCCAACTCATTCTCCGCAAACAAACTTTTAGTAGGAGCTTGTTATAAATTTTTTTATGCTGCCCGGGCCAGTGGCGCATCAACAACAATGGCCAAACTTTGCACCTCATTTGGAGGGCTTTGACTGTCTTTAAATTCCTCTGTTTCCCCTGCCAAAACATATAATTCCTTTTCTGGTTCCAAACCTGAATTTTTCTCTTCAACTACTTTCTTCAAGATTATTACTTTCTTGCTTCCCCCGTTTATGATACACTTGCTTTCGAGATGACCCCACTTGGAGCAACGTGAACATCTTATTGGTAACCATGGGTACACAAATTCAACTTCAGCATTGATTTCCATCTTTGATTTAAATCGATACTTTTTTGGCAGCTCCTTCTTCATGTTTGAATTGACAAAAACTTTTAAATTCGTGCATAGCTCAGTATCAGGATGTAACTTTACCGGATGACCCACTGCACTTGCGATAAAACTTAACCCTTCCCAAGAAAACATCTTGTGGGGAACGTTTTTGATTATTATCCACATCGGAATCGTTTTAATCTCCGGTTCTTCCTCCTCCTCTTGCACCGGTGACCACTTGGAGATGATCATCGGGATGTCGACAATGTTCCATATCCCTTTTCTGAGCACCCTCTTGCTCGTTGTTACATCCTTGATTCGAAATTTAACCGTTGTTGGAGTGACATCAAAAACATTGATCCGAATACTATTGTCTCCAAGCGGCCCAATTTTGTTTACGATAACTTGTATTTTAGCTACATGTGGAGCTGTTGATAGAAACTTTCCTTCCATAAGATCTTCCCAGAGTGGGATCGAGTTGTTGATGATATCGTCCGGAACCTCCACCGTGGCTTCTCCATTGACCATCTCCACTTCAACAACATGGTTTGATAAGGTTGGCTTGCTCTTCACAATATTGACCCACAATCCTTTCTTTTCTGCTTGTGCTGGTTTACCTTGCTGCTTCCCCACATCCAGAGACGGCAGAAGCTCCATTTCCGGTGCTGCCATGAACTCCGGAACACCTTGCCGATGATGAAGACTTGAAAAAAAATGATCGCATTTTTCTCCTTTTTACTATTTGAGAGAAAATCCTTTTTTCTCCTTTTTACTATTTGAGAGAGAATCATATGTAGATTTTGTTAGGATGGTGAGATTAGGAGAACAACAATTTCACAGGGCAAATTCCGGACACATTTTTGGAAAGTGTCCAAATACTTGATCTGCGGAACAATAAACTCTCTGGGTGTCGTGTTAACATGTCTTAATAAACAATAACCACATCATCAACATCACAAAAACAAAGACATGAGAAAATTGATAAGCATATCCTTATCTCATCCGATGAAATGACGGTTATTACTGTCTTTGTTTTCTTATCCTCTATAAGGTTCACACTCATTTCTTGGTCCTATGTGGTCTCTTGGCCTTCTTCTCAAAGTGTTGCATTATGCTTTTTCTCTAAATATGGTCAATCACCTACACATATGCATGTTTCTCAGTATTATTTGACCTTATATGCATCTCTTTCTCATGGTCTAGTAATATAATCCTCTGCGAAGTCAGATTATGAATATTTTTTTCCAGAATTTAAGAATTCCACCACAGCACAAGCAGTGTGAAAAGCTCTCTAATTCACAGTTGATCTTAGCTTAACTTAACACTCATTCTACTAAAAACTAATATAGACATAAAGGAACTCAATAGTTGTCATCATCTAGAAAAAACTCTGAACTCTGTCTTAGAAATCAGTATAGAACCTGATGTTTTCTTTTGGTGGTATCCTCTGCACCCATGGTTTAACCCGGTATGAACCGAAATCGACCCAATTGACCCCGATTTACGATGGTTCATATCCGAAAGAAGCAGCCCACATAAATCTCATTATCTGCCTCTGGGCCCATTAAGCCCGCCTTTTCATTAAGTCGGCAACGACATGCGAGATTTACAGAATACTTGCTTATCTCAGAGGGAAAAAAAGAAAACTTCGCCGAGGAAAAAGGAAATTTAACATTATCCGAATTCGAGAAGGAAAAGGAAATTGTCCAGTTCAGCCGATAGATGATCCTTATAAATAGAAGACATCATTCTTCGTTCAAACGATCGGACAATTCATTCACAAGAGACATGAGAGAACATTAGCTCCGAGATTACCGCCTTTAGTTTTCTCATCTCATACTTTCTGATTAGCTTGTCAACCTCTGACGACCTAATCCTTCTTTATACTTTGCCGATCTAAACTCAATAAAACGAGATTCCGATCTTAACCTTACTGTTTTAACCCTTGTGTGATATCCACTATCAACAATTGGCGCTAGAAGGAGGGAGTCAAACAAAACCTAACGAAGTTTCAGATCTCAGTAAGTAAGATCGGCAATGTCAGGAACACCAGACGATCAGCAGAACGCTAACAACAACAACAACAACGGTTCGGGCGACAACAACCCAATCGACCCTATCGGATTGACGCCACCACCAGCTCCTCAGACTGCGACCTCCGTCGCCACAATAGGACAAACCCACTAGAGTGCTATCATGCAGGTCATGGCTCAGCAAATCGCAGATTTAGTTCGAGATAATAAGGAACGATACGACATCATGGCCACACAAATCAATGAACTTCGTCAGAATCAGATAGACCAACACCGGCCTGAGAGCAAAACTCCCCTGCGGTATCACAACATACTCCCCGACCTCAATCATGCCGGGACTATCTAGAGTGGGATAATCTAACCACCAACACTAGGGTCAGCCGGCAATCACACAATTCGGCAGCCCATTACCCTGGCTACCCAGCGCGATCTTGAAATCGAAGGGGTAAAAGCCCAACTGCGAGATATGAACTCCAATATCCATCAGGAAACTAGTTCGGCACCAGAAATCGATCGCATGATCCAGGAAACGCAGAAAACCCCATTCACCACGCAGATCGTCAATACTCCAGTTCGGCGCATCGAGAAAATCAAACTCAAACCCTATAAAGGAAAGTCTGACCCCCGCTACTTCATGACTTCCTTTGGCATAATCATGAACCGACTTCAATTCAACTCCGAGGAAGAAATGAACACGTCAATGTGTCAACTATTCGTAGAAAATCTCGACAGACTCGCATTAGATTTGTTTTCCCGACTTGTAGAAAATTCAATCAGCAGCTACAACGAACTCTCAACCGCCTTTCTCAAACACTTCTCCATGCATATAAAGCGGAATGCTCGACACGCCGACCTCTGGGCAATAGAGCAAAGCGAAAAGGAACCCTTGAGAGATTTCATGGAGAGATTCAAAGCAATAGTCGCACATTGCACAATGGATGACGACGCCACAATCGAAGCCTTGTATATAAATCGCCGTTTCACAAGGAGATGTACCGCAACCGACCTCTCACTTTGGAAGATGCCCTTCACAAGTCAAATACGTACATTATCGAGCAAGAAGGGGAGGCAGCCAAAGAACAACTAAGGGAAGAACTTCGAAAAACTCGAAATCAATTCAAACATATGAACTTCCCAGATGCCGAGATCAAACATATAGCGAGCCTCTTACTGGATTCACCGGAGAAAAGACCATGACCGTCATAACAGTTAAAATACCGATATATATCGCTGGAGTTGCAAAGATGGTCAAGTTCCCAGTCCTCAACAAACCTGTGATCTATAACGCCATTCTCGGCACATTGTGGATACATGCAATAAAGGTCGTAGCCTCGATCTACCATCAGTTTGTCATATTCCCAACACCGAATGGCGTATACACACTCAAAGGGAGTCATGCAATGTCTCGATCATGTTACATCAGCGAATGGAAACTCAGGACGACCTCTCAAACTTGTGTAATCAGCTCGCATAAAGCCCCAACCGATCTACCCGAAACGATAAAAGGAAAACAACCAAAGTGAGAATCTATAATCCAAGTCAGTCTCGACGACCTCCATCCGAAAAGGTGCGTTGGCATCGGAGCCGAGCTAGATGAAGAAATAAAAATCAACCTTATTTTTTTCCTTCAAAGGAATATTTCCACATTCGCATGGTCCATCGACGACATGTCTGGTATCAACTCGAAGATAACATGTCACAAACTTAAAATCGATCCGATCTTCAAGCCAATCAAGCAGAAAAGACGTAAGCTCGGCCCAGAAAAAGCGCAAGCCGTGAACGACGAGGTCGAACGATTATTAGGGGCTGGATCGATTACTGAGGTCAAATATCCTGACTGGTTAGCTAACCCAACTGTTGTAAAAAAAAAAATGGAAAATGGAGAGTTTACGTCGACTTCACCGACCTCAACAAAGCGTGTCCAAAAGATAGCTTCCCACTCCCTCACATCGATAGACTGGTCGAAGCAACCACTGACAACGAATTCTTATCCTTCATAGATGCTTTTTCAGGCTACAATCATATACTCATGCATCCAAACGATCGAGAGAAGACATCGTTCATCACATACCGGGGTATTTATTGTTACAAAGTAATGTTGTTCGGACAAAAAAACGCAGGGGCCACCTATCGGAGATTAGTTAACCGTATGTTCGCCAGCCAGCTCAGCTGAACCATGGAAGTTTACATCGACGACATGTTAGTAAAAGTCTCTTGTTACTAAGGATCACGTCAGTCATCTCGGTACCTGTTTCGAAATACTCAACTAGTACGGTATGAAGCTTAACACCGCTAAATGTACATTCGGCGTCACTTCCGGAAAATTCTTGGGATACATCGTCACGCAAAGAGAAATCGAGGCCAATCCAAAACAAATATCCGCCATCCTGGACCTCCCATCCCCAACAACTAAAAGAGAAGTACAAAAACTCACAGATCGGATAACCGCGCTTAACAGATTCATATCTAGATCTATGGATAAATGCCTGCTTTTCTACCAGTTACTTCGTGGAAATAAACGTTTTGAATGGGATGATAAATGCGAAGAAGCATTCAAACAGCTGAATGAGTATCTATCAACCCCACCGATCTTAGCAAAACCTGAGGACGGCAAAACACTCTACTTATACATTGCAATATCTATCTCCGCCGTTAGCAGCGTCCTAGTTCGGGAAGACCACAGAGAACAAAAGCCAATATTTTACGCCAACAAAACTCTCGACGGAGCTGAAACCCGATATTCAACTCTAGAGAAACTGGCATTGGCAGTTATTGTCTCAGCAAGGAAGCTCCGACCTTATTTTCAATCTCACTCCATCACCGTGTTAACATATCAGCCATTACGGACAATTTTGCACAGCCCAGTCAATCCGGATGACTTGCCAAATGGGCAATCGAGCTAAGCGAATATGATATTGAATACAAGAATCGGAAAAGCGCCAAATCCCAAGTCCTTGCCGATTTCCTCATCGAACTACCACAGGAGCTCGTCAATACCGACCTTCCAAACATCGAAAAATGGATAGTTGATAATGGATCATTTCAATCCTTTGTCAATTACCCAAATATCTTGCCATTGTAGTATTTGGGGATCAATCCAAGGAGGCACAAGAATAACACACTAAAAATGCAAGAAATTGCCTAAGCTAAGCAAATCAAATAAATGTGGCAGTTTATCTAACAATCTAGTTAAGTTTAAACCCAAATTAAAACAAGAACTAAAGATAATACATTCAAAGAACAAAGGCAAAGCCAATAGAATGTATAAAGAAAAGTAAAA
Organism: Eutrema heterophyllum; assembly: GCA_002933915.1. Lineage (NCBI taxonomy): Eukaryota > Viridiplantae > Streptophyta > Magnoliopsida > Brassicales > Brassicaceae > Eutrema > Eutrema heterophyllum. The sequence continues at coordinate 1,808,778 of PKMM01026164.1, read as the reverse complement.
TGTAAAATTTAACCAAAAATAAGAAAAGTCAACAAAAGTCAACTTAAAAGGTCAACATAAAGTCAAAGACGAAAATGCAACTATATGAGAGAAAATGTGGATCAAGGCATGGTATAATTGATTGGAATAGCTAATGGTTGAATTATGGTCCCTAAATAGGCTTTGTGAAGTACTAATCTAGTAGTTTAGGCTCTTAAGTTAACTAATTAATTCCCATGACACTAATTAATCCAATGAACATCCTAATTAGCTATGATTCCTCATGCAATTAAAACATCAAAGGTCATTAAGTTCAATCCTAAGAACTTTATAAACCATCTTAACATCTAATCCTTTAGGCTAAGCTTGGTTTATTCATTTGGTTTTGGTTGGAGAATTTCATCGAACACCTTGTGGATGTGAAATTCCCTTAGTTTTAATTTGAGAATTTACATCTCAATCTAGCATTAAGAACTCACCAAATAATAGATTCCATAAAATCTAGCCTTAGAAAACCATAACCCAATCAATTACTAACCTAATCTAACCAGAACCTTAATCCACAAAGAAGACTACTCACTAATCATGATGAAATCAACAAAACCCAAAGAGATAGTGTTAATATCCATGATTAATGATAAAAGATAAGAGAGATTAATGTTTATATAACAAGAACTTGCATTAAAACACTTAAAATCTCATACAAAAATGTAGAAGAATCAAAAAGGAGAAAAGAGTTTGCAAAAGAGAGAAGAAGATATCCTTGAAAAATTAGGTCTAGAAGGCTTAAATAGTAAATCTAGGTCGAATCGGGTCAACCCGAATTAAACCGGGTATTGACCCGGCGGGTTTGGATAGTTATGGGTTTATATCGGTCTGTTGCACTGTGCATCTGCTCGATGCATCTGGTCGATATAACTTTTGGGGACAGTTCTGGAGGACTTGTATCGGTCTACCACTGACCGATGCCACTGCCCGATAGAACTTCTGGTACTCTGTCTGCGCGCCAGACAGACATATGCTCACTAAATTTGATGTATCTCTTGAACGACTACTCTGAATGACTTGAAACAAGCGCCAAACGAAAACTAACTCGATTATCTATGACTTCCATCAAAATCTCCGAAGCTAAATCCAAATAAACATCCTTCATCTGGCACGATCTTTCAGCCACTTTGGATGGCCTCTGCATTTTCCTTGATTTTTTGGGCATAGCTCTTCCTCCAAACTGGTCCCTCTTGCTCCAAGATCTTCCTCCAAACTCTATTAAGCCTCTCCAAGTCCTAGAAACACTCCAAATGACGCAAGACTCTCGAGGACCTATATGAAACCTAACAACTTCTATTTGAGCTTAAAACACTAAGAAAACATCATAAGACATATTCAAAATGCACAAAAGCTAAGTGTAATGCATGCTTAAATGAGTTAAAATATGCATATATCGATACTCCATGTAGACGGCTCATCATCTCATCGCGGGTCAGGGGTTGGCATCCGCCTCAAATCACCAACTGGAGAAGTTTTGGAACAGTCATTCCAGCTCAAATTTCCGGCATCAAACAATGAAGCCGAGTACGAAACAATGATCGCCAGATTACACTTAGCCAAAAAGGAATTGGGGCAAAACATATACACGCATACTGTGATTCTCAGCTCGTAGCAAATCAATTCAGCAGCGACTACGATACCAAAAATGACGAATTGAGGAATACCTCAAATTGGTAAAGGAGCTCGTTGCCGAATTCAACACGTTCAAACTCACAAAAATACCTCGTGGTGAGAACGCGCCAGCTGACGCCCTAGCAGTCCTCGCATCTAGTTCGGACCCACACCTCAAACGAATGATCCCAGTGGAAAGTATCCCATCCAAGCATCGATTCACCTAAGGAATGCAACGTAACCACATGTCGACGTAACTACGAGGTCGATCCTACTGCCGAACGAATCACAAACAGAACAAAGAAGGATCAAGTTCAGAACTCCATCGATGAAAGTGAGAAGCAGAAAACCCCCGATCAGCAGTCTCAATTCGATGACGATAAAGACGAGTCCGAAGGACAGCATGTCCCTATGGATATCTAGGCCGAAGAAGAAGAAGAGCCGGAAGATTGGACAATCGAACTAAAAATATACATTGAGGATGACGAAGTGCCTGCCAACAAATGGGCAGCTCGACGACTCAAAATGTGATGGACCTCTTACATCCTCATGGATGGCGAACTGCTTTGATGGAGTGCCACAGGCGTGCTGCTAAAATGCGTTTCCGGAAAAGACACTCACGAAATCATGAGAGAAGTCCACGAAGGTGCAGGTGACAACCACTCCGGAGGTTGTTCCCTAGCCCCGAAAATCAAAAAGGCGAGCTGCTACTACTAGCCAACGATGGTAGCAGACTGCGAGAAGTTCATAATAAAATGTGAAAATGCCAAAGGCACGGCCCAATGATTAATCTCCCGACCGAACTCCTGACGACGTCAACAGCGCCTTATCCCTTCATGCGATGTGGCAATGGATATTATCGGTACTTTACGCCGATCTACCAACCAAGAGCAATATATCCTTGTCATGACTGACTATTTCACTAAGTGGGTCAAGGCCGAATCCTATGTTGAAATACACGGCCTTGATGTTCAAAAGTTCGTCTGGAAATACATCGTGTGCCGACATGGGGTACCTTACGAGATCGTCACTGACAACGGATCAAAGTTTGTTTCTACCATATTCAGAGACTGGTGTACCAAATGGAAAATCCGCCTAAGCTTCTCTACACCAAGATACCTCCAAGGCAACGGGCACGTCGAGGCAACAAACAAGACCATCAAAAAGCGACTTGACGCAAAAAAAGGAGTATGGGCCGACGAATTAGACGGTGTACTATGGTCACACCGAACAACACCTCGACTATCAACTGGCTAGTCACCCTTCTCCTTAGCATACGGGATGGAAGCGTTATGTATAGCCGAAATCGGCGTACTAACTATCAGACGCACAATGCTAACACGAAATGCCGACCTCAACAATGAAATGCTCCTTGACAATCTCGACACGCTTGAGGAGCAGCGCGGCCAAGCCTTACTTCGAATCCAAATTACCAGCATTTGGCAGCTCGTTATTACAACAAAAAGGTTAAAGGCAGACACCTCGTCTTACGAAAAGTCTACCAAAACACCGAAGAGAAAAATGCTGGCAAGCTCGGCGCTAATTGGGAAGGTCCTTACCAGGTTATGAAGGTCGTCAAACCAGGAGTTTATCAGTTAATGAAGATGGACGGAACTTCAATACCTCGATCTTGGAACTCGATGAACCTCAAACGCTACTACTATTAGGTCGACATTCTACAGATATTAAAAATAAAAAAGACGCTCCCCGAGCTACTACTTCGTCATAAGCTCTCTGAGCTCATATTTTTCATTATATAATTCGAACTTTAATAATTTTTTTTTTTCAAAAAACATCTTTGCCAAACTCCCACAGTTCGCAGTCTCACCGAACTCATCGGTAACACATCGACATCATGGCCAGATGATCGATAGCATTCCAGATGAATGCAACTATTAAAAAGCTGAGACCCGTCTCACATGCATCCACATGGTGCCGTGGTGAAATAATCCACAAAGCCGGGACCAGTCCCGCACTGAATTCTCAGATCATCAGATCAACGAAAGGGGGGTTTTGTTGTTGTTGGTTGTCACGGTTATAATGAAAGCAAAAGAAAATAAATAAAAACACGGTTGTAAGCAATAAAAACGGATAGTGGGTCTACATGGATATCTCCGGGGAATGTTCGATTCAAAGCACGGTACAAATCTCTTTAAATAATCGATTCTAGCAAACTCCACAAACTCGAACATGGATTTATACTTAACCTACTTTTGCAAAATTAACTACATATTACCTATCTACTTGACTAGTCAGCTTTCGTTGCTAGCCACGCAAGAGATCATGCAATAAAATCAAGTTCATTAACGTTCACAATACTTTATAAGTATGCTTTCGTATCTTATAGCGAAATTGCTCTCCTAGGCTAGTTCCGATATTTAGATTCAACACTTTCGTGGTTCTAATATATCTAAGATCAGTCTTTAGTTCATGACGCTAACTCCATGTAGTAACAATAAAACTAGAAAGAAAGAGATCTAGAATTCGGACATGTCAATCCCCTTTGATGATCCCTTAAACCAAACTACTAAACTACCCATACATAATCATGCAAGACAAAAACGAGTTTATGAATTGCATAATCAATAAAATCAGAAAGAGACAAAATGGTTCAAGAGAAATCTCTATCTCCTTAAACAAAGAACAAAGAACAAAAGTAAAAGAGTTTGGTGCTAAATTTGTTTCTAAGGGTGGCACACGAAAATAAGACTTCTAAAACATATATTTACAGGTCTCCTGCTCTCTTTTCGCCGTCTTTAGCGTTTCCTTGAAAATAGAATCGAACATGAATCGTACGGGCTTGCAAACAGGCTTCTCAGGCCATTTTTGAGGTTGGCCGCTGTTGATACCGAGTTTAGCACTCTTCGGTTTAGCCCGTTTCGAACCAAGATCGGCTTAATCAATCCCGGTTTACAATGATTCGAGCTCGGGAGAAGGCCCATGATCGCGGTAACCGACTTCAAAGCCCATCAAGGCCAGCTATGATTCTAATAAAAATAATTCTCCTAAACCCTAAACTGATTTCACTGATCTACGATATGTGTGAAATATGGTTCTCACATCCGCGGGTGAAGACTCTCTGGCCGCGGTCGGGAGTGTTTTTTCCGCGGGTGCGTGGTCTTGAGACAACTTGACGACACTTTTTGATATTCGTGTATCTTTTGATAGAACCGTTGGATCGTCCTCAAATAAAGTGTAATGGAAAGATAGCTGGTCCTTCTTTAATGTTTCCAAATTTGGGTTGGATCAGACGGTGAGAAGGTCTTATTTTGTTGATGAAAGTCTGACGGTTTGACACTGAGCCGGATATCTGATTTTTCTTCAATTTGCAATCCTTTTGCCTAAGTAACCTGAAAAGAGTCTTGACACTACAAATGTACGAAAATCGTAATAGAAACATATAAAAGCAGGTAAAACACTTGTTAAAGTGGATAAAAATACGGTGTTATCAACTCCCCCAGACTTAGACTTTGTTTGTCCTCAAACAAAACATTGTTAAAGCTTGGAAAGATGAAATAAAAATCATAGGGAACTCGAAATCTCAGAGACCGTCCTTCTAAACCATAACCATCGAACTACATCAAACGCAATCTAGTCTAGGAAATTCTCACCAAAGTACCTATGACACTAGTCCACGATTTTCGTCATGCAAAATCAAAATCATCTAGATCTAAATTCTGGTGAACTAGCTCTCTAATTTCATTAAGGTATTTGCGTGAGCTTCTCATTAAGCTTATCATTCAGGGTAGACGATGCTAGGTATTGAAGGCTATTTAAGTGGTGAGGTGAAGAGTGTTTAGGTTTACCGTATTTTTGCAGGAGGATGCTAGATATTATGCAAAACAGCAAGAGATGATGGACCTGTTGAGAACCACAGCTTCCAGTCACTTCTTCTTGTGTGAAATTGTTGTACTTTCCTCATTCTCTAGAAACATAACTTTTTTGTTCTTCTTGTCAGATAACAGAACTTTCATATCATTCCCCCAGACTTAGATTTTTTTGTGGGCTTGGAACGACAAACTTCTCACAAACGAACCAAGGATGCCTCATAAGAATTTCGACCAACCTAGACTCTTTTTAGGCTCTTGTTTCCTTTCCCTTCTGATTTTAGTTCTTCTCTCTCTTTTTTTCGAATTTTTTTTTTTGTGTGAAGGGAGAAACGCCTTTTCTCGAGATAGAGTATTAGGGGCACGAAAATATACCATATTTTTGAGTTTTCCAAGGCAGAACCAAGATATCGTCTTTGTTGATTTCACCTCCACCAATCGCACATAGTCTCCGTTTTCAGTGACTAAAAGCTATGTTGTTCCTCCCTCTCCGGCGTTTTTGCACATATCTGCATATAAGACAATGAAAGCAAGAGTGCATGGAGTTTGAAAGAGGTAAGGTATGGTGGGGAACCAACTAAAAGTGAGATGGGCATTCGGGTACAACAAGAGTGGTAAAAGGAAAAGATGTCTTGAATGTATGATTCGTTTCCCTGATCTAACTCCTTTAATGAGAAAATTAAGTCAAGTTAAGTTCAAGTAAAAATAGAGCTAGTATATTCCATCCTCTATAATCTAAACAGTTCAAATTCCTCTAGGGATCTTCGCGTCACAAGTACTCTAGCTACCGCCTAGTCTATAACTAAATTACGAAAGAGCATGTTACTAGGAAATAGCGTAAAAACACACTGGTCGGTTTTCATCCCAGATTTTTGTCATCATTCCCTCAAAAACGTGTTCCTACTTTTGAAAATTTTGAAAAATTTAAAAGAAAACGCGAAAAATGAGAAAATGCAAAGACTCATGAAAGAAAATATGGTTAGTAAGGGATGAAATCCTCCCCTATACTTAAATCACATTGTCCCCGTGTGAAATAAATTGAGTAAGGATGAAAATAGAGTATATAAAAATTGAAAAGATGAGGGAAAAGAAAACTTACCTGGATGTGTTCGGGAATGGTGTGGTCGGGATAAGATGGGATGGTCGGGATGAGGCGTGATCGGGTCGAGTTTGGGGTGGTCGGGATGGATGGGTCGGGATAGTAGGGATCGGGGAAATCAAGCCGGGACATGAGATGCTCGACTTCGGGTTGAGGGATATCGATCGCGGGTCGAGGCAGCATGATCGCGGGTCGAGGGAGCAAGACCGCGGGTCGAAGAAACACGACCGCAGACCGGCTGAGCTGGGCCGCGGGTGGGTTGGTCGCGACCGCGACCCGGAAAGGTTTGGCCGCGGCTCGAGGTGCTGCATCCGCGGCCGGGCTGTCTTGCGGCCAAGGCAATTTTTCGTCGGTTTTTGATGGGCCGAGCAGTTTGAAACCGAGATTCATCTATTTGTCTTTTTGTTTTTTTATTTATTTGATTTTTGGTGGTTTTAATTTATTTTATGAAGGCCTGAAACTAAGAAAAAGAAAAAAGTCAATAGATAAAGAAAGAAAAACTAAAAAGAAAAACGTACCGAAATGGGTTGCTTCCCTTTGAGCACTTTTGTTTAAAGTCGGTTAGCTCGACGTTGGGAGGAAGATGAGCTTAGTGTCCTTGTCCTAAGACAACTCTTTTTCGATCTCCTTTTGGTTTCCTCGGTTGATGCTTCATCGCTCCATTGAGAGTCCGGATCGTGATCCTTCAATTTGAGGCATTTTTCTCCTCCGATCTTATATGGGACAGCGGGATAGAAAACAACTTGGTTGATGTTTGCGAAAGAAACACGTCGATTGGGCCAATCCATGATGGCTCCAGCAGTTGATAGGAACGGCCATCCAAGGATTATCGGTGTTGAATCGTCTTTTGGCGTCTTGAAAATATCGAAATCGACAGGGGCTATGCAATCTCCAATTATCATGGGAATGTCGTACACAATTTCTTTTGGTGTTGCACATGATTTGTCGACCATGCTGATTTTCATTCAGGTCGGGTAGATGTGCTTGATTCCAAGGTGTTGAGCGGTCGATTTGGATAAGGTGCTAAGGCAAGCTCCAGAGTCGCAGAGAACATTGGTGAACTCGGCTCCTCGGATTTTGCAAGAGATGAGAAAATGACCTTCTTCTTGAATCTTATGTAGAGTTCGAACCGGTTTTCCGTTTCTAGCATGTGTGAAGAGATCTTCTATCTCCGGGACGGATTCCTTGCTTTCACAAAAGAAATGACCAATCATGTAATCCATACATGCTCTAGCAAACTTGATTCCTTGAGTAAAATCATGAACTACTCGGTTGAATTCTTCTAGCTTCTCTCAACTTATCTTGTTTGGATACCATCGATCCTTCTCGAGATGGTATATGATGCGATAGCGGACACGCCTAAGGACTTAACGTTCACACCCGATGGACTCATGACGAGGTCAAGGACCCACAAGCTCAACGAGGACATTCACGGGTTACTTTTGGGCGTTTGGAGCAAGGAAGAAGAGCCACCACCGTACTCCATTCTCAACATGGTCCGTGCCATTCATGATGAATGAGGTTCGGCCCGTGGTATTTGTCTAAGTGCTCTTTTTCCTTGGCTTGGGTTTGTCCCATTGGGTTTACCAAGTTAAGGTTTTAATGAGGCTTGGGCTTATACCCATCTTTCGGCCCAATCTCCATCATGATGCGCAAATCATCATCATCATCATCACCATCATCATGATCATCCCACACGGAAATAAGGAGGCCAAGGGTCATCTTTTGATTCTTTGAATCTAGACCATCTTTAATGTTCTTTGTATTTTCCAAGTGCATTGTTAGCACTCTTTACCCTTTCATCTTCTTTACCCCTTCACCTTCTTTTCCTATATAAACTCGTTGTACTCATTTCATTTTAATCATCCAATATCAAAAACTTTTTCTTAGAAAGCGATTTCTTTCTCTTGTTCCTTGTGAACTTTTCGATATCTTTGGTGAGTTAGCCTTAGTTATCAAATCGATTTATCAAGTGTTCTCCATCACACTTGACGATATCAATCATTCCCGGCGTTGGCGTGTTCGTCTTAAGTGAGTTTTGGGACTAAGGTTTCGTATACCTTAGGATCTTATTCCGCGAGTTCGTTAGCAAAGGTTCCAC
>PKMM01026164.1:1732903-1792895 GCA_002933915.1 Eutrema heterophyllum | reverse complement strand
TACTCAGACATGGAGATTGAAAACAACATGATTGAATAGATCATCAAAGAAATCAATAAGAAACAGGAGTTCAGAATTGTCTCCCAAAAACCCTGTAACCAATCTCTCTCCAAGTATCAAGAATCAAAAGTAAAAATAAAGCTTAGCCAACAAAAGTGGCTGAAAAACCTAATTATAATGCTAAAACACGTTTTGGGGCTTCTTGTAATTATTAAAGACTTCTGGACCAAGGTGCAAACTCTCAAGACTTGTAAAAAGTCGCGTTTCTTGTTTTCATGTAGTTAGTATCGACCGACACTAAGGTAGTATCGACCGACACTAGTCACTGCTCGCCAAACTGGACTGTCTTCACGAAAACTGGCATAACTTTTGATCGCACCGTTGGAATGACCTCAAACCACTTTCAAATGAAAGCTAATCCAAAAATCTTTCTTGTGTCCAAATTTGGCTCAATCCAACGGTGGGAAGTTCTTCAAATCTTCATTTAAAGTCGCGACTCATACTTCAGTGAGTATCGACCGATACTAAGGTAGTGTCGATCGATACTGAAGCCTCAAATCGGGTACTCAGCTACACGAACTTCTGTTTTGCTCCAAAATGCTCCAAAATGCTCCAAAATGCTCCAAAATGCTACAGAAATCTCCAATATCTCCAATTATGCTCCAAACGTGCTAAAACCTGTAAAAGACTCTAAAACACTACAAAATAGTAGAAAGACTCTATAAAACGGACCTATATCATGGTAGTGTCGATCGATACTGAGGCCTCAAATCGAGTACTCAGCTACACGAACTTCTGTTTTGCTCCAAAATGCTCCAAAATGCTACAGAAATCTCCAATATCTCCAATTATGCTCCAAACGTGCTAAAACCTGTAAAAGACTCTAAAACACTACAAAATAGTAGAAAGACTCTATAAAACGGACCTATATCATGGCCTAAAAGGGGTAAAAACCATGATATATCACTTGGCCCCGCTCCTTGTGCCTCTGCCGCGTATGCCTCTACTCATCTTCGTCGATTTTCCCGCAACATGGCCTGCATTTGCGGGTTCCCTATTGCCATGATGTCGAAGAGCGAGTCATTCTCCGTAGCCTCCATTTCAACCCTCTGTTGAAGACTCGCAATCTTTCCACGTAAGACGACTGGATCATCTTCTGGCGATCGTCGTCGTGGAGCAAATGACGAGGCAGCTGAGACATCTCGAATAGATCCCATCCCGCCGACCTTCCCCTTTTTCTTAGGAGCGACCTACATTTAAAATTACAGTTAATTAGAATTTTGAAAAAAATAAGGACTAAAAATTATTAAGTACTAATTTATTCTATATACCTCCTCAAAGATCCAGTCAAACTCGGGTGTGGTTAACCCTCCAGACTGGACCGACGAACCGCCAGGAGATAGCTGCTGAGAGAGCTGTGTCTCTCGCTCGGTGACATTGGAAGTCACCTCATTGAAGAACTGCTCGGCCTTCTGATAGTCGACTTTTGCAAGTCTTTGAGTCAATTACTCAATATACTATGTAGTATATGAGGTATCAAATCCAAATGGGCAAGAGTTCAAGGCAATAAGAATGCAAAGCACTTCTTAAGTTAAGCTAAATAAAGGAGGGGTGTGATTTGACTAATGAACTAAGAAAACTAAAACAAGAACAAGAAATACCAAACTTAACAAGTTGAAGTTCAATAATTATAAATGAATCCAAGGATGCTGTAATCGATTTTAGATGATCCATGGCTAATTCATGATGCTCAATACTCAAACAAGGCTAATCTCTAGGCAATGATCATTAGGTGTGATTAATCCTCTCTCAAGGTACTAATCACCATGCTAATTATTAATCCAAGATCAAATCCTCATTTGTGAATTACTAACTAGCAAGCGTTAAGTGTAAGCATTCAAGATCAACAAAATAAACACCCTAGACAACTACTCTCATAGGCTAGGAATGAATATCTCTTGATAATTGCATATAGGCATTTCATCGAACACCTTGTGGGTGTGAAACGCCCTTTGATTTAAAACAAGCTTTCTCAAGCAAATCTAGCATTAAGATCACTAACCAAGAAGGGAAATGCATTAATCTATCCCTAAGCATCATTAATCATCCATGGAACCAACATGAATCTAACCCATCCTCAAATCCTACAAGACTACTCACTAATCATGAGGGAACCAACAAATCCTACGAAGAACATGTTAAATCTCATGATTAGATGATTAAGAAAGGAAAGATAGAAGAGAGAAATCAAGAAATCCAAACTTAAATTGCATTAAAAGTAGAAGATCTCTCTTACAAATTACTTAGAACACTTAAGGGAAGGTTTTTAGCATAAGAAAAGAGATAACCCAACACTACAAGAAAACACAGTTTTTGCGACAACCAAAAGAGTCCCAAAATGGTCGCAAATGACTCAATTGAGACCATTTTGGGACCAAAAACAGTGGTCGCAAATGACTCAATTGCGACCATTTTGGGACCAAAAACAGTGGTCGCTAATATTTAGTCGCTAAATAAAGTGGTCGCAAAACGGTCGCAAATTTGGGACTGATATGTGACTAATATCAGTCCTAATTTAGAGAATGATTTGTGACTATTTGAAAAAAAAGAATTAAAAATAAAACAATAAAAAATTCAAACTGTATCAAACTGTATAAAAAAAATTCAAACTGTATCAAAAAAAATTCAAACTGTATCAAGATATTCTTTAACTTACAGGTTATATAGAATGTCAAGGTTCTGTGTCTGCGAGTGTATGTTGTGTATGTGAACAAATCTAGCAGGTTTATCTAGAATATGAGTGATATTTTGCTTATGTATTGTCTTCAATTCCAACCATACCAGAGCAGGCATGTCACAGCCCCTGATCTCTGATCATTGTTAACTGGTAGTTAGGTTGTAAATATAGATTGACAAAGTTCTGGGCATTGAAACTGTATCAAAATCGATCAGTGGAGTGACATCTGGAACCAATCACGTTATTATAGTGTCCATTTGTTACCTGATGTTATTCTCTGTTTTGTTTAACCTCTTTTCATTCTGCTATGTACAGTCGCATAAGATGCTTTTTGTATGTCAGATTTACATGTTTTCTCCGTTAATTGGAAGTGTTCTAATATGCACAATTTTGTTACATGTACAGTGATGACTTGCTTCTACAAGAAGATAGCGCAGATGAGAGTGTTATTGCTAATGCATTCAGCAGAGGTATGCAACTTGGTTCAACAGATGCCTCCAGTTCCATAAGGTTCAACAGTAATGCCTCGACCCCATCCTCAAATCCGACAACCCAAAGGTAACCTAAAAGACATCTTGGGGAAAGTATGGTCAACCCTTTTTTTCTTTTGCTGTTAGAATGCGCGCCCACACATATCCCACAAATAACTTTGGTGATCTTTAGTCTTACATCTTCCATACATACTAACTTATCAGGACAAACTATGTAGTAGCTTTGAGTATCAGAAAATTTGGACCAGGGATTTCCGACTAGAATATACAAATGCAGAATGGGACTCCCATACCTGATGTTGATGCCTCCTGAATTTGTGATGTTACCTATGTGCATTTACTCGTCTTGATAGGACTATTCTATTAGAAAAGGTAGTCAGTGCTTTGTACCGGTGGTTGTCCCTTGATATTATCAATATAGTGTGAACCGTTGTAGAAGGTTGACGTGTAACTGAAGCAATTAGGAAGAGTAAATAAAAACTATTCTACTTTCTATGACCCAGTAGGAAGGCAGCTTAAACTGCGATGTTCCAGACATGATGTGTTGTTGAGTATTATGCTTGCGGAAACTACTTTGCTAAAGAAACAAGACACGGATTGATCACCGAGTTCCCGGCCTCGAACCGGTACGTCTCAGGGAAGTACCCTCACTCCCAACCTTGACTATCTCTTTAGGTTACAAAGAACACACCACAGAACTTATGGGATGTTTCTCTCTTATTACAGGTTCTTTCTCTCACACAGAAGAAAGAAGTGAAGCAAGCAACAACACGTACAAAAGACACAAAGAAAAACATCAAGTAGACATATGTTTTTCTCTTCTTTCTATGTTTGTATTCTCAAGAATTCTCCCATCTCTTCTTGTATGTACTTCTTCACTTCCTCTGCCTTGTGTCTTGTGCAAAGCACAACTTCTGTAACATAATCAAACGTGGTCTCTGCTTGAATGTTTCTACTTGGGCCAAGTTCTTTTCTTGTCACAAATTCGTCAGGGCCATACAAGGTCCACCTTCTTGCTTTGTCAAACCAAAAAAACAGAAGCCCAATCCACACAAACTCCACCTTTTGACAAAACAGAACATCCTCACGTCGCATAACCTAGATCTTCTTCTCCTCTTGCTCTTTGCGCGAAAACCAGTAGCCGCCGCCGATCGAAACCACGACTCCACCGGCAGGTTACTCCGACTGGTAAGTAACCACCTTCTCCGGGGATTCCTCAATTCTCCAGTGGTTCCTCCTTTGACTCGACCCGACTCATCCGCCTCTGGTAACTGCAGGAACTCACGCGAAGACCAATTCGCGAAACCTAGAAAATCGCCTTCACCTTCTCCGGAGGTTCTTCGTCGCCGACCTGAAAAACGCTTCTGTTGCCTTTGGATCTTCCCCTTGAAAACCCTAGAATTCTCATCGTCTTCTTCCCTCATCTCGCGACACCACCGAGATTTTACAAGACCCTCCGATTCTCTTTTGCTTTGCGATTCTGCTTCACGCGCGACTTCTCCGGCGAACCGCCATCACCACCGCACCTCAGGTAACTCTCTGATTTTCATTTTCCCCTTTGTGATTTCAGAAACCCTCATGTTTCGAATTCACCTGTTCAGCTCCCATGGGTGAACTCCACCTTGCTCAGGCAGCTCACAGCCTTGTCGCCGGCTTCCTCTTGATCCGTCGCTGGCGTTACTTCTCCACCGCTGATCAGCCGCCGCCTCCGGTAAGTCCTCCTACTTCTTACTTACGCAATTCGGACTTTAGGTTTGAGTGGGCCAAAACTGCTTCTTGGGCCAGACCACATTTTCTTCTTGGGCCAGATACGAAATTGAAGCCCACAACCCAACACATAAATGATTTGGGCCTGTCTCAAAATCGAAGCCCAATGCCTTGCCACTTCTCGAGCCCAGCATTAGCCCAACATCCAGTCAACACCTTCCAGTTGACTTTGACGACTTTGACCGGCATTGACTCCGTCGTTGACCGATGTTGACTTCCTTTTTCTCCTCTGGCGCTCTCACCGGAATCCTGAAACACTTGCATCCTGACAACCCGATCTTCAGGTAACCTCCTATACCCTGAACCGATTTGATAATTTCTTATCATGCCTTGTTTCTTCTTTTGTCTGAGACTGAACTCCTAACCTTGGACCTTGTTGAATCCCTTTTTCAGGTACACTCCACCTGAAACCAAAGACTCCTGATTCAACTCCAGATTAACGCAGGTAACCATTCCATGTAATTTTTTTTTTTCATGACTCTTAGCTGATTCTGCGATATCTTCATTCACTTGAGTACTCATTAATATCGACTCCTTTCCTGTCAGCTTCTTCCAATGAAACAAATACCTTCTGCTCTGCTTCTGGTAACTTAAGGTAACTTCTTTACCTCCCAAATAACTCTCGACTTCTTTGTTCAGATTCACCGAAGAACTAACCTGCCTTCCTTTGAATCTGCCAACAGCTCCACCTGGAATCAATGCCTCTTCATTGCACTTCCAGATGCCTATAGGTAACTCCTCAAACCCATTAATCACGTCTGATTTTTTCTTTCTTTTTTTTTCTTATCGACATAAGAACAACCTAACCCTTTCCTTTGTTCTTCTTGCGAGAGTTCTATGTCGACAGTAGAGTTACCTGGAGCTGAACCCTTCTCAAGCGTTGTTTGGAAAATCGCAGCACGCCTGAGCCTTCTTTCCAGGTATTGCTTTTCTTACCACATCTGCTGGAACCTTGCTTGTTTGAACCGTAGGTAGAACTGGATTTCCTTTAGATAGAACTTGATTTCCTTTAGCTCTATCTCCGAAGATATCTTTTCCCAATATCTCTGAAACCTTTTCCAAGTCGTTTCCTTCCAGTTCTTTGTTCAAACCTTCCTCTATACCAGCCCTCTTCCAACGCTTCTGTTTCTTACTTGTCAAGTATCCATCCACTGAAGTTTCTGTCCCATTCCCATATTCTTCATTGCTCTCCTTAGACTCAATTCCTTCCAAACTTTTTGATTCTTATGACGAAGAAGAGTCTCCACCTTGAGCTGATGTACTTCCTGTCACAAAACCACATAGAGTAGGTCCTTGAATCAGATTTTCACTGAATGTCACCTTCCTCTTCTCCTTTTTCGTTTTGCTTGCTTCTTTCTCAACTCTAGAGATGTTCTTTTCACACTTAGCAACTGTGCCTTGTAGATAATACAAACCCTCCTTGTATTTCCCAGATAATGCTTTCTTCCTGCCTTTGTAGAAATGCACCGAAATTTCAACAATAATTTCTGGTTTTCAAGGTCAGAGGAATCAATACAACAACCGAAATTTCAACAATAATTTTCAGCAAGGAGGATTCAAGTCTGAGGGCAATCAAGGTGGTTCTGGATCGAATCATTTTAGCCAGAAACCTTTTCAGAGCAGTGGTTACACAAGGAACTATGGGAATTCATTTTATCAACAGGTACCTGCCAAGAATTCTGAGAGTAAGATCGAAGCTATGCATTAACAGCTGGTTCAAGGGCAGGATAAGATGACAGTGAGCTTCAATGGGAAGTTGGATGATCTTTACACAACCTTGAATGGAAGGATCGAAGCGCTTAGCATTAGTCAGAAGAAGTTGGAAATTCAGGTTGCTCAAACTTCAGAAGCTGTGAAAAGGCAAGAGGGAGCACATCAATGCAATCACTCTAAGGAGTGGAAAAGAGGTGAATGCAGGAGTTAAGGATGCATCACCGGCAGAGATTTTCGTCGATCTCGACGATGAGGATTCTGAAATCCCCAGGATATCGATCGATACAACCCAGTGTCGATCGACACCAGTTAAAATCTTGCAACGGGACAACTCCAAAGCCCCAATGTCGATCGACATTCCCAAAGCATCGGTCGATACTGAGACTACGGCAGAGAAGACACCTGAGATTTCGAATGTGGTGCCTAAGGTACTTCCAGAACGAGTCTACATACCGAGGATACCTTATCCTAGAGCCGTTGGGAAGACTAAGAAGGAGGTGGAAGACTTTAGATGCAAGCAGATATTGGACAAGCTGATTGTCGAACTTCCTTTCCTCGATACAATTAAGACTTCCCCAGCTTTCAGAAGATATGTCAAGAAGATGGTGTCTAGCAACGTGAACCTTGAAGAAGGATGTGTGATGCTTACTCAGGAGTGCAGTGCAATCTTAACCAACATAATTCCAAAGAAACTTCCGGATCCAGGGAGCTTTGTGTTGGATTGTTCTATATTCACCGAACGGTTCGAGCGTTCTCTATGTGATCTCGGCTCAAATGTGAACCTCATGCCATATTCAGTTGCCAAGAGGATGGGTATGACAGATTTCACGCCCACCAGGATATCTTTGATACTTGTTGATCGCTCAGTGCGACTTCCAGAGGGGCTACTCGGAGATGTTCCTATTAAGATCGGGAATTGCTTGATCCCGACTGATTTCATTGTCTTGGAGTATGATGCTGAGCCCAAAGACCCCCTTATCCTGGGTAGACCATTCCTTGCCACAGCTGGTGCATTGATTGATTGCACGAATGGGAAGATAGATCTCAACATAGGTGATTTGGTCATGACCTTTAACATGGGGAAGATGATGAAGAGACCGACTATCGATAGGCAGACTTTCTTCGTAGACACTTTCACGGATATTGCTGAAGAATACTTCTTGGAGATGCATCATGAGGATCCGTTGGAGAGGGCACTGGTTTGTTCAGCTGAATCTGAGGTGTTCTTGAGTGAAGACACTGCTGGTTATTCGAAGATGCTCGACACTGCACCATCAGTATCGATTGATACTCCTTTAGTATCGATCGATACCCTACGGCCGAACAGAGAATTGGGCGAATGTTCTAAGCAAGCTGCTAAGCTTGGAGATTGGAGCGAGGAGAAAGCTCATAAGGTGGAACTCAAGCCACTTCCAGGCAATTTGAGGTATGTTTTTCTTGGTCCTAATTCCACATACCCCGTGATTATTAATGCTTCTTTGAACAACGCAGAGGTTACCTTACTGCTGAGCAAGCTGCGCATGTATCGCAAAGCTCTTGGCTATTCTCTTGATGACATTTCAGGTATATCATCGGATCTGTGCATGCATAGGATTCATCTTGAAGACGAGTCAAAGGCTACAATTGAGCATCAGAGGAGGCTGAATCCAAATCTGAAAGAAGTGGTTAAGAAGGAGGTTATAAAGCTCTTGGATGCAGGGGTTATCTACGCCATCTCAGATAGTTCTTGGGTTAGTCCAGTGCACGTTGTTCCTAAGAAAGGAGGGATAACTGTGGTGAAGAATGAGAAAGATGAGTTGGTTCCTACTAGGACTATCACTGGACATCGAATGTGTATTGACTACAGGAAGTTGAATGCGGCCACAAGGAAAAATCATTTCCCACTACCTTTCATTGATCAGATGTTAGAGAGGTTGGCTAGTCATCCCTATTACTGTTTTCTCGATGGGCATACAGGAGAATGCCATTTGGATTAGTAATGCTCCAGCTATTTTTCAGAGATGCATGATGTCTATCTTCACAGACATGATTGAGGACTTTATGGAGGTGTTCATGGATGATTTTTCAGTATATGGATCATCTTTCAAGGACTGTTTGGCTAACTTGTGCAAGGTGCTACAGAGGTGTGAGGAGAAACACTTGGTCCTTAATTGGGAAAAGTGTCACTTTATGGTTCAGGATGGCATCGTTCTTGGGCACAAGGTTTCTGAAGCCGGGATCGAGGTTGATAAGGCTAAGATTCAGGTTATGACAGGCCTGCCACCACCGACTTCTGTGAAAGATATTATGAGTTTTCTGGGTCATGCTGGGTTTTACAGGAGATTTATTAAGGATTTCTCCAAGATAACCCGCCCACTCACCGCCCTGTTATGCAAGGAGACACAATTTGATTTCAAACTAGAGTGTCTTGCGGCATTTGAGGAGATTAAGAAGGCATTAGTGAGTGCTTCTATTGTGCAACCTCCAGATTGGACTTTGCCTTTCGAGATTATGTGCGACGCCAGCGATTTTGCTGTGGGTTCTGTTCTGGGTCAGAGGAAGGATAAAAAGCTGCATGTCATCCACTACGCCAGCAAAACATTGGACGATGCTCAGAGGAACTACAGCACCACAGAGAAGGAATTACTTGCGGTGGTTTTCTCTTTCGATAAATTTCGCCCTTACTTGATTGGGAGCAGAGTAATTGTTCACACAGATCATGCTGCACTCAAGTATTGGATGCAGAACAAGGATCTCAAACCTCGTCTTTGTCGTTGGGTTCTTTTGCTCCAAGGGTTTGATATTGAGATAAAGGACAAGAGAGGAGTAGAGAATGGGGTTGCTGATCATCTTTCGAGGTTGAAGCTCGATACAGATGTACTTATTGATGATCAATTACCTGAGGAGTCCATTTACTACTTGGAAACTGGTTTCCAAAGTGGCTTCACCGAAATTCAGCAATTTCCACGAATTGCAGGTTTCGGTATCGATCGACACTCTCCTGGTGTCGGTCGATACCCGTCAGCTTCTGAACCTGTTTTGACCGTAGAACACCTTGGTGCTTCTGAGGAGTATCTCTTGTTGCTGCAGTGGATTCTGATCTACCATGGTATGCTCATATTGCCAACTTCCTCGTTGCCGATACAGAGCCAAAGCACCTACCGAAATATGCCAAGAAGAAATTTCTGCGAGACATAAGGAGATACTTTTGGGATGAGCCTTACATGTATAAGCATTGCTCTTATGGTATCTACAGGCGATGCATTGCTGAATCAGAGGTACCTGAGGTTTTATTTCACTGTCATGGTTCTGAGTATGCTGGACACTTTGCCACTTTCAAGACGGTGTCAAAGGTTCTTCAAGCAGGCTTCTGGTGGCCTACTATGTTTAAAGATGCTCACACCTTTATCTCGCAGTGTGATGTGTGTCAGAGGAGAGGGAAGATCAGTAAGAGACATGCGATGCCACAGAATTTCATCCTTGAGGTTGGGATTTTTTATTGCTGGGGTATCGACTTTATGGGACCTTTTCCTTCGTCATACAAGAACCAGTACATTCTAGTTGCAGTGGATTATGTCTCTAAGTGGGTGGAGGCAATTGCTAGTCCAACCAACGACTCTTCGGTGGTTCTTAAGCTGTTTAAGACCATCATCTTTCCGCGATTTGGAGTGCCTCGTATTGTTATAAGTTATGGTAGCAGTCCCTTCATCAATAGGGTTTTGGAGAAGTTACTGATGAAGCATGGTGTGAATCATCGTGTGGCTACTCCTTATCACCCCCAGACCAGTGGGCAAGTCGAGGTCTCCAACAGGCAAATCAAGGAGATTCTAGAGAAGATAGTGGGAACTTCTAGGAAGGATTGGTCTACAAAGCTGGACGATGCGCTGTGGGCTTACATGACTGCTTATAAGACACCATTGGGCACTACACCTTTTCATTTGCTATATGGGAAAGCATGTCACCTTCCTGTGGAGATCGAGCATAAGGCAGCATGGGCTACTAAGTTGCTGAATTTTGACATCAAGCCTGCTGCTGAGAGGCGATTGATCCAGCTGAACGAGCTGGATGAGATTAGGCATCATGTCTATGAGAACTCGAAGCTGTACAAGGAGAGGACTAAGGCGTACCACGACAGGAAAATCCTCGACCGAATTTTCGAACCCAATGATCAGGTACTTCTGTATAACTCTCGTTTGCATTTATTTCCTGGTAAATTGCGTTCTCGTTGGTCAGGTCCCTTCACTGTCAAGGAGGTTAGACCACATGGTGCACTTGTCCTAACTAATCCCTCCGGCGAAGAGTTCACTGTTAATGGACAAAGGGTGAAACACTACATACGGAGAACTGAGATCCCAGACGGACACATGATGCCTCTGGATGATGCACCCGCTGCCTGAAAGGCGGTACAGTCAAGCTAATGACGTTAAACAAGCGCTTGGTGGGAGGCAACCCACTGGTGAGTCTGTACATATCTTTTTCTTTTCTTTTTATTTTTGGTTTTGTGTTTCGTTGTGTCACGTGAAACAGATTCGGACGAGCTGTATCGATCGATACCACCTAGTGTCGATCGACACCCTCCTTATGCCAGAAAAACACCGACTTGCTACGAGTATCGATCGACACTATCTAGTATCGGTCGATACCCGCCGCCCAGGTAAGTTTTCTTATAAACCCTACGGGTTTTTCCTTTTGCCTCACAACTCCCATCGACCGACACAAGCTCTTTTTCACCAAAAATCACCAAATCTTCGTTTCTCAACGCTTTTGAGTGATTTTTGTGCTTATTCCGTGCGGTTTTTCGTACTCAATCTCTTTCTCTCATTCATTCTAACGATCTACTAGGTATGTAACACGAATTTTCACCTTTTCCATCCATGCACCAAGTTTAGATTTTTGACTTTTAAGCTCTTAGAACTAGTGTTGTTGGATGATTATCACTTGATTATTGTGTTCTAGGCCTAGTCGAATCTTGCTTTACGCTTCATTACCCTTAGTTTGCAAATTTTGGAATTTTTGGATTTGTGTTCTTCGTGTCTGCTCGATACATATCTGAGTATCGATCGATACCACCTTGGTATCGGTCGATGCTCACCATCTACCTTGTCCGAGATTGTTGTGTTTGAGAGAGATGTTAGATTTATGATGTCTTTCGCGTTTGTTAATGATGCAGATGGCACGTAGGAAGAAGCCACGTACCGATGAAGCATCCAGCTCCCAACCACCTGGGAAGGAATACGCGTTGCACGCTCGCGTCGAGTTCAAAGAAGACGGGGTTTGGACAGTGGGAACGTTTATCGCTTGTCTCACCGGGAACCGCTACAAGGTTCGGACACCAAATTCCACAGACTTCACTGTCATTTTCGGTAGACACTTGCGAGACGCACCACCCGAGGTACATGTGCCTTCTTCACCGTTGCCTCCTCGCACGACTGTTCGCTTTCCTTGGCCTAAGATCAGCGAGAAGGCCAGGATCCGGTTGAGAGATGATTACGAGGGCTCCGATAAGGAGATTACAGAGAGTCGGGCTTGCATGCACAAGCCTATTTCAGAGGAGTGGGATGACTACGACTCGATCTTCTACAATGCCTGGCAGGAGGTTGATGTGCGCCCCACTAGATTTGTGGACATGCATACTATGAGACAGCTGGGCTTTGACAGAGAGCTTGATGGTTTGATCAGGAAGATTGGACTGGGGACGATGCCTACGCGGCAATATGACTTATACCCCGACTTAGTCCGCCAGTTCCTCGCGTCTGTCCGCGTCTACTACACTGGTGAGCCTCCAGTGACTGCACAGTAGGGTGTGCTGACGTTCCTGATTCGCGGTGTGCGCTACAGGATTTCTTTCTAGGAGCTCTGCGACATATATGGGTTTACCAGAGATTTTTCGAGGTGCGAGCTTCCTCGCAGGTTCTTGGATATTGAGGCATTCTGGTCTCATTTCGGGCACGGGGTCTACGATAGCAAGACCACCACATAGATGGATGTGCGCCATCCTGTCCTGCGCTGTCTTGTTAGGATCTTGAGCAACACCTTGTTGTGCAAGATGGAGCCTAACAAGATGAGGGAGACTGAGCTGATTGTGTTGTCCATTGGGATTGGGGACATTATTGTTGATGAGGCATATGAGTGGCCTGAGATGGACCTCGCGGTCAACTTAGGTGTTGTCTTTGCGCACCACTTGGAGTCGCTGAAGGTGAAGCCTTTTACCGGACGCGGCAAGTCTTCTAGGACTGCAGGTCGCCTAAAGACCGAGACGGTGGGCAGTCTCCTCACTCCCATCTTTCTGCACCTTGGGATCAGTACTACTAGCTGCTCGATAGTGACATCCCGCGAGCTTATGGACCTAGCGCACCTGGAGCACCTGCGCTGGCTGAAGCCCGATAGGCGTTGGGTTTTCAGCACTTCTACTGGGGATTATCTGGTTCAGCTCCCCAACACAGATCTCACAGACATTGGCGGTGATCCTGCTCAGCTACTCTTCGCCCCTAATACTACTGATATGGAGCATGCGCCAGTCACTCGACGTCGAGGCTCCGCTACTCGAGCCCGTCCGCCTGCTTCTGGCTCTGCTAGGGGTCGATCACGCGCGCGCCACGCACCTGCTCCTACACCTACTCTTCATGCGCTCCCTGCGATGGAGATGGACCCGTTTCAGCGCTACGTTATCGAGAATCTTCAGACGATCTAGAGTGCTATGTCTCGATGCAGCTGCATGACGTCGCAGTGTCCCATCTCACCACGCTCACCACATCAGGCTGGACCATCTGGCACTGCTGGCGATGACCCTGACGCCACTGAGGAGGATTAGTCCTCTGTTTATCTGGTTTCGCGTTTGTTTTTCTTCTCCCTTTTCTGTTTCTTTTCGTTTGGATTTTTGTTATTTTGGGTCTTATGTTAGCATTTTTATCATTGTGTACTTTGTGGAACTTATGCTTCTATGATTTTTGTTGCTTTTGACTTGTGTTTGAGTGATCTAACAGTGCTAACCATAACACACTTGGATCGTTTGACACACTTGTTGGGCACCATTATCGCTGTCAAGAGGAATTCTGTCGACCAACCTCTGGTATCAATCGACCAGTGCAGTGTCAGTCGACACTCATCACCATCTCGGGTAACCTCTTCGATTTTCACATTCCACTGGGTTCATTTGATTTCTTTCACCAAACTCAGGCTTGATAACACTGGGGACAGTGTTGTTTAAGTCTGGGGGAGGTAGTCGCTGACATTGTGTTTGTTTTTCTTAGAGTCAGTCGTTTTTTGTGTCAAATTTGTTTAATTGAGTCAAAATTTTGTTGGAGATTATGATCGTGTTCTTGAATCTGTTGTTTTGATTTTGCTTCTGAGTGTCCACTGTTACAGAATCAGCTACAGATCGACTAATGAAAAATCCAAAGGCTGATCAGTTAACTAGAAGACACACATGTTTCCAGCAGAGTTCTTTTAAAGCCTGAGCCAAATTTTTGCACTTCATCGATGTGGTTAGTATTCATAGAGCTTGATTCCTCATTCATATCTGACAAAGGAACCCATGTGTTTTAAAGTGATAGTATCTCTCTCCCCTGTTATAAGTTAATAAATAAGAGCATAAAATATGAAATGATTTTCTTCTGAGTAGAAGGCTAGGAAAATTTCCAGCAATCCCATTATTTTACTTGGTGAGGGATGATCACACAGAGGTTGGAAGCGAGGCTACGATTTTCTTATGATGCCATTATTCGCCTACACCCTTAGATACATTGAGAGGGAAGAACCGGGGATTCGGTGGCAAACACCATTAATACTCGCGTCTCATACGTTGATGTGTATATGCGAAACTAAAAAAAAAAAACTAAAAAAAAAAGAAGAAGAAAATATGATAAGAAATAAGTTTGGGAGAGAGAAAGTGATACAAAAAATGTGAATTTGGGTGGTTCCTTGTTACGATATTGTATGGGAAAGAATCTAGAAGGTTCTTGGTATTAATCACAGCGATGAAACTAGCGATAATGGGTTTAATTGAACGATGCTACGAAATAATGTGTATAGTCTGGGGAAGCTGCGAATGCCTAAGGAGAAGTACATGGTGGTTAGTTTTGGAACTGGTTAGGTAATATTTGGGTGCTTAGGAAAAGGGTCATTGCAGTGTTTCAAGAATAGGTGAGTCTCCGTATTTTCAAACCTCTTTCTCTGGTTTAGTCTTCTATTTGCTTGAGGGAAAGCAAAGGCTAAGTCTGGGGGAGTTGATATATTATGGTTTTTACCCCTTTTAAGCCATGATATATGTCCGTTTTATAGAGTCTTTCTACTATTTTGGAGTCTTTTACAGTCTTTTACATGTTTTAACACGTTTGGAGCATAATTGGAGATATTGGAGCTTTTTGGAGCATTTTGGAGCAAAACAGAAGTTCGTGTAGCTGAGTACCCGATTTAGAGCCTCAGTATCGATCGATACTACCCTAGTATCGGTCGATACTCACTGCAGCAAGACAGAAGTCGCGACTTTTATGAAGAGTTGAAGAATTGCAAATTTGCCCAGAAGACTTTAATAATTGCAATAAGCCCAAAAACGTGTTTTAAGTTATTAATTAGGTTTTTGAGCCAGTTTGTGGGCGAACGTTTTTGATTACACTTGATTTGATTCTGAGTTTTGTGAGAGAGCTTTCTGAGGGAGACAAGTCTGAGACTCAGTTCGTCCGAGAGAAGATTTTGAACCCTCTTGTTACTCTCCTTTATATTATTTATTTGAGTATTATTCCAGTCATGTTTATTGTCTCAATTATCATGTTTGAGTAGTTCTCTTGTTAGGTTCAGGGTTCTCATAAGGGTTTTCTCTGAATGTTAGGTTAATTGAATGATTAGGATTCACTATCTGAATTAGTTCTTCGCCCTAAGTTGTTCTCAAAGCTAATTCTAGACTGATCACCTAGAACTTAGATCTTATGATAATTGGTTAGGCACGAGAGTGCTATTAATTACCTGACAGAACCTAGAGTGAGCAAAATAACTATTCACAAAGAGATTTGGTTTAGTTGTTTTGTGAACAAATCAAACTTGAACTAAAAGCTGGTTTAGACTTTAGGATTCGCAAAGAGATTTGGAATTCTAGGATTTAGATTTAGATAGTTTTCGCAACGAGAGTTGGTTAGCTATACTTTAGTGATTTGAGTTTAAGAACCGCGCTAAATCTGAATCTTGTTAGTTAGTTTATCTACATTCATTGAATTCCTGAGAATTGCCCTGAATCTATCTTCCTTCCAATCGACTTACAACACATTTAATTTACGCATTGCTTTCATTTACATCTGTTGGTTTAGCTTAATTCTAATCTACATAATCTATTGCGTGAATTCTGGAGTTCTTTAGTTCGACCCCTACTTATACTACAACACTGCTTTAGTACTTTTTATGGTATTAATTTGAGCATATCAGGATCAATCCAGGGGAGGCACAAAGAACAACACACTAGGAATGCAAGAAATGACTTAAGCTAAGCAAACAAGAGATGGTTTTGATTATCTAGCAACCTAATGATTCAAATTAAAGAAAACAAACAAGAACAAGACACTAAACGAGGTTAACAATGATTAAAATAGGATCTTTGGGCAAGGCAATTGATTGGGGGGATCTTAAGTTAATCAATGATGTCCACATAATCACAAAAGAGCATTTTCTAAAGCCTAAAACACTAATCAAGATTAATCTAATCTCTTAGCACTAATCACTTCGCTAATTACCAAATCAAGATCAAATTCTCATTTGTGAAATAAGTAATTAGCAAGCATTAACCTCAAGCTCTATGAGCTAATAATCACCTTAGACAATCACTCTCATAAGCTAAGTATGAAAATCCTCTTATTTAACTCTTTGGGGCATTTCATCAAACACCTTGTGTGCATGAAATGCCCTTAGTTCTAGATCAACTTTCTCAAGCCTAATCTAGCATTAAAACCATCAAATAAGAGAGGAAACAATATAATTAAGCCCTAGACATCAATAATTAATCAAGAAACCCCCTAATCTACCAAGCCCAATGATCCAAGAAGGTTATACTCACTAATCTTCATGAACCCAACAAATCTCATGAGAAAGATGATGGATTCCATGATTAATGAATAGAAAGATGAAAGATTAAGAAGATTAAACTTAAACTTGCAATTAAATTCAAGATCAATCATACAAAATCATCCAAAATCCTCTAAGAAACCAAAGACCACTGAAAGGAAGGTGGGCGAACCGGGTCAACCCGGGACAAACCGGGTATTGACCTGGTTGAAATGGGTCAAATCTGGTCTTGAGTGGCTTCACACCGACCAGACAGGTCGGTGCAACTGATCGGTGTAGTTGCTGGGCTTCAACTCCGGGCAGACAGACATGTCTTTGCTAAATCTGATGTATCTTTTGAACCACAGCTTTAAACGACGTGAAACCACCTTCAGATGATATCTAACGCAATTATCTAGAACTTCTATGAAGACCTCCGACGCTAATTCGGATTGGAGACCCTTCTTTTGGGCCGATCTTTCAGACCCGTCGGGTGAGCTCGGCTGGTAAGTGCTACACCGTTTTGTTGCACCGGTTTGTTGGGGTCAGTGTAGATGTCCTGAAGCTGCACACCGGACGCAACAGATCGGTGTAGGGAAGCCCTGGGTCGGTGCTTAGCCTCTGGCCTCACACCGGTTTGTTGCACCGGTCGGATGTGATCGGTGTAGACGTGTGGATCTGCGGTCAGTCAGATACTCTAGAGGGAATCGGCCATATCTCTTCAACCGTTCATCCGAATGACCTGATTTCACCTCCTCCGGCAAGGTGACTCTTTCCTCTACAACTCTCATGAACATACCCACATCTAAATCCGATCGTATGCCCTTTTTCCAGCCTGTTCTTTCGGGAACTTGGTGCGACCCCTATATCTCCTTTTTGGTCCATAACTCCAATTGCTTCCAAACACCTATAATATACTCCAAAACATGCAAGAACTCCCTAGGACCTAATGCAATATCCTAAACTCTAATAAAGACCTAAATACTAAATAAAACCATGATTATGCATGCAAATTACACAAAACTCTAAGTAAAATGCATGCTAGAACATGTAAAATACAAAGATATCATTAGCCATTAACACCTTACCACCATCAAGCTCCTTGAAGTCAAACAATACTTCCTTGTTTGATGTACTGTGATATGAACTGCCCGAGTCCATAACCCATTCTTCCATCGAGTCTTGAGTGCTAACAGTTAACACCATAGGTTGCTTAGACTTTGTTGCAACATTTGCAGAATCTGCATACTTCTTTCTTTGAGGACATTCCCTTTTCCAATGTCCTTCCTCTCCACATATAAAGTAGCCTTTGTTGCTCTTCTCAAATCGTTACTTTGACTTCCCTCTGCCATTAGATTTTCCTCTCCAATGATTTGAGCTTCCTTCTCCATTCTCTGACCTCCTTGTTGATCTGCCTCTAGACTCAACATATAACCCCTCATCAACTGATATGCTCTTGTTTAGCAACCCTCTTTGCTTAAGCTCAGCTTCTTTGGAATAAGCTGAAGTGACAACTTCATCTACCGTGAGTGTCTCCTTCCCGGTTCCATACTGAAGAGTATGAACCATCTGGTCATAAGATGGTGGTAAACCTGACAGCAGTTGAATGGCATGGTCTTCATCAGAAATGGTGACTTTCAGACTCTCCAAGTCTGCAATAAGCTTCAGAAAAATATCAACATTTTCCTTTATTGTCTTGTTCTCTTCCATCTTGTAACACGAAAACTGCTTCTTCAAATAAATTATGTTTGGAAGAGACTTAGCCTGATAGATCTTTTCAAGCACCTTCCACTGTCCCGCAACAGTTTCCTCGTGCATAAGCTTCGTTAGGATAGAATCACTCAAGCATGTTCCTAGGAGACTTCTTGCCCTAAGATCCTTGTTAGCCTTTTTCTGATTGATCCTAGCAGCCTCTCCTTCTTGCTCTTCAGATTCTGACGAGACAATAAAACCTTCCTTGATAACTGAGAGCAACCCCTGGATTTCTAGTTGACCCATCATCTTGTACTTCCACATTCTGAAATCCCCTTTGCCATCAAACTTATCCATCTCAAACCTTCCTTGTGTTGGCTCCATGTCTAACTGTTTTTCGTTTTCCTTTTGTAACAGGTACGCAAGGAGATACAGCTACTGAAAACTTGCAGCAACTGAAAACAGAAGAATACCCAACACACCTTGAAGAAACAGATAAGTACCTTGGCTTCTCTCTCACCCTTCTTGAACCTTTGAGACTGTCTTCTTTCAAACCATGACCTGAACTTCTTTAGCAGCATGTGCACCACGCCTGGATGCTCTGATACCACTTGTTGAGTATTATGCTTGCGGAAACTACTTTGCTAAAGAAACAAGACACGGATTGATCACCGAGTTCCCGGCCTCGAACCGGTACGTCTCGGGGGAGTACCCTCACTCCCAACCTTGACTATCTCTTTATGTTACAAAGAACACACCACAGAACTTATGTGATGTTTCTCTCTTGTTACAGGTTCTTTCTCTCACACAGAAGACAGAAGTGAAGCAAGCAACAACACGTACAAAAGACACAAAGAAAAACATCAAGTAGACATATGTTTTTCTCTTCTTTCTATGTTTGTATTCTCAAGAATTCTCTCATCTCTTCTTGTCTGTACTTCTTCACTTCCTCTGCCTTGTGTCTTGTGCAAAGCACAACTTCTGTAACATAATCAAACGTGATGTCTCTGCTTGAATGTTTCTGCTTGGGCCAAGTTCTTTTCTTGTCACAAATTCGTATGGGCCATACAAGGCCCACCTTCTTGCTTTGTCAAACCAAAAAAACAGAAGCCCAATCCACACATGTGTTTATCACTTGAACCTCCTCTGATAGGGAACTTTGAACTTCTTGTGCAACCCTTTTATCAATTTTTTTTGTTTTTGTTTCACTCTTGATGTAACTTTGAATCTACTTCACGAGATATGCTCCCAATCAAGCCTTTTCGCAAGTAGATATTGGCAGCCCTCCAAGTAATGATCCTCATGCCAGATTTGGCCAACTTATGCCAGGATCACAATTCACTCCTCATGTCTCCTAGAACTCTCCAAGTCGCTTAGTGCAGCAACCTCCTCAACGGTTAAATCACAGGAAACCAAATGCTGGAAGAGCTATGGATCGGAATCACATCAACGCACAGCTTCCTCCTTCCAACACTAATTCTGGGGGTCAACGCTCACCCAGAAGTAGCTCATTCACCAATGGTGTCCCTTGGGGTACTTTCTTTCACTCATCTTAACTTTCTCTAGAACTTTCCTTCTTGTTTTACAGCCTCCAAATGGTCTTAGACAGGAAATTAAATTGTTTGTTTCATCTTGTAAGGAGGACATAAGACTAACCATCATGTCCCGAATGTTCCATCGACGTCTCATGGAAGGATGGACTACAGAAGTATTGCCTAATTCCGCAGTCTTAACTCTCATTTATTTTGTTCTAAGTTTGGGAACAAAGTTGTACCGGGACAAGAAACCAAAACTAGTTCATGGCTTGTGGGCTTTTGATGAAAAAGTGCTTATTCATTGTGCTCTTTGCACACAAAAAGAAGAAGAAAAGTATGTTATCATTGATATTGTTATCTTTTTGGCATCTATTTATCGGAATTTCTTTTTGGTATTCTGTGATGTGAATGTATCTTTTGGGGAAAGATGTTGAAATTCTCTGATCTCAAGTCCGAAAAGACAAACAAGAACACAAAATATCTCTAATTGTGCAGTACCAAAGCAGAGTGGTTAAGCTAATAACAATACAATATCAAAAGAACTATTTGATTCCAATGACAGACATTAGAAAGCAAAGTCTCTCACTGACTTGTGCAATATCTTGACTCTCCTTCTCTAACATCGATATCGGTAATTCCACACCTGTAAACATGTAAAGTGCCTTAAGTTCTTCTGAATATGTCGTACTCCTCGCAACACTGTATCCAACTATCTTCCTTAATGCCTCCATCTTTGCCCATATCTGCACCTCGCTATACAACACCTTCATCTACACCCAAAAACTTATTCTCAGTAACAGTACTTGTACAGTCTCTTTGAGAGTCATTTTGATATCAAACAATACAATGCATGATCTTAATAAACATCGAAAAAGAAAAGGAGTAGAATCCGTACGACATATCGGCTAATATCATACGAGCTTCTTGAATATGTTCTCCTGCACTCTGTTATAGTAGTCTTGAGACAGTACATATATGGTTCATGCTTGGAACAATTTCTTGACTTTGACAGAGTTAAGTGGAACAGTTCTTTGAGGTATTCATTTTGAAGGAGAGAGGTAAATCAAAGTGAACAACATCTGGATCCATCAACAAAGACAGAAAAATGAATTCAACTAAGCTGTTACACCTTCTTCATGGACTCTAATAAACTCTATTCAAAAAAGACCTGAAAGAGAAGACTCTAAAGAACTGAAAGCAGTCTAAGACACCATACCAAAACACCCCCTTCGACTCGTACTGAAGAATGAAAAATCCATCCTTTCTTTTCTTATAATCATGTTGATATGTATATAAAGGATTTTACTCTTCGTATGAACCAAAATATGAAGTTGAAGATGAGCGAGTAAAACCGGTTACATGGACGATGGTTTTTTGTTTGTCTTCACCGGTTGGGGAAGATCTCATTTTCAATTAACGACTTGACTAACAAACGGACCCTGATGCCATTTGTTTCTAAGTTCTCTACCTTATAAGAGTCATGATCCTACCATCAACCTAGCCTTTGACTGTGAATCTGACCCATTTACATATATTTTTGCACACTATAACAACCACTTGACTCGGCCTATAATGATATCAAATCAACCCTCAAAAATCCATTTCCAGTCATGTAAAGTTATCAAATAACCCCATAATAGTATCAAACCAATCAAGAAGCTTCACAAGAGAGGATTGACCCACGAAGACCCATCAAACTATCTTCTAAAAGATTCTTAGTCATTAAAAGATACAAGAAGGTACAAATTTGTTACTGGCTGAAAGGTCACTCTGGAACAGAAGGGCGCGTCAGTAAAACAGGTAAGCAACCGGAATCCACATAGCAGAACAAGTCCAACACAAATGGCCAAAACATCAGTTAAATAACACCATAGCAACTAGTAAGTTTATATGGAAACCAGAATGAAGCATGGACGCACAATATGATTTCATTCAGTTCAACCGTAAGACGGATGTAATGTTATGTAGTCGTTAAGTAATGAATAGAAACTATCCTAACCTCATTTGTAGATGTTTCCGTATCCTTCACTCTAGATGCTTTAGTTGTAGTGGACACACGTTCCCCTGTACAAAAAAGGAAAAATCTTGAAAATTCATAAGCTAATTTCACATTTTAAAAACCGGCAAGTTTAACTATTATAAACCACCTTTAGGCCTAGTCCCAGAGACTTTCTTCTTTCCTGCTACTACATTCTCTGACTTGGCATCACTAGGATCTATCGACTCTTTGTCCTCCTCTCCAAAAGCTTTCTCCGAGATTCTTTTATTTGTTCTATCCTCATCTCTGATACTCTCTATCAAGCTCTTTGACTCTTTTTTCATATCCTCAGGGCTTTGATACACATCAAAAACAATGTTAGCCAGTCTCAAGGATGTTCTGTCATCTTCCCTAAAAGCTATTGCAGCAATCCCATCTTCCTCCAACTGTATAACAATCGGCTCACTCATAGCCATCCGTGCTATGCCATCGTCATAAACATCACTGTGACCAATCTTGTCGCAGAGTAGCACCATTTTATCACCTCTTCCCCCAAAAGCAGTAGCAGGAAGCAGTTTTCTCATCAGCTTTTCAGTACAAACATAGCTCGCCAAGTATAAACAATAAGGAAGAGACGAGGTCAACGCGATCATGGAGGCAACAACGAGTGGCGGAACAAGGAATGGTGCAGAAGCCATAACAAAACCTGCTGCAAGAACCTTTTTTCCCACACTAATCCCTTTCCTCCAAATCCAACCCATTGCGCCTTCTTCAATCCAAACACTGCTTAAATTAGTAACAGGAACTGCCAATTGTAAATAATTATTACAAATGTAGGACCAAACATGTTTCTAGAAAAAGCCATAACCAAAAAAGTGACCAGGTTTCTTAAGTTTTTTTTTGGGTTAAGGTTAATATATTGCAGAAATTTAAACTTTACAGAGGGTTTCAAGAGTTTTTGAGCCTGATTACAAAAATTGGAGGAGAAGAGTGATTACAAATAAGATGAGATTTAAAAGGTCCAAGCTTCTTAACAGAATCTGCTATACATTTCTAGTAACAGCTCCCTTGATCCCAAGTAAATCATTAGGATAAAATGATAAACTAGTGAGGATTGACTAATCATAACATTTAATCAAACATGTTTCTAGAAAAAGCCATAACCAAAAGAGTGACCAAGTTTCTTAAGTTTTTTTTTGGGTTTCAAGAGTTTTTGAGCATTACAAAAATTGGAGGAGAAGAGTGATTGCAAATAAGATGAGATTTAAAAGGTCCAAACTTCTTAATAGAATCTGCTACATTTCTAGTGAGGATTAGAATCATTAGAATAAATGATAAAAACAAGCGAGGATTGACTAATCAAAACATTTAACAAAGAATGTATTATTATTGAAAAACATAATTAAGCACTGAAGCATTGCAATTTCATCAATTTCCAGAAACAAAATAATCAAACCTGATTAATTAGGCGATAACAACGAGGAAAAGCAAAAATGTCATCGTAGATTCAGCTGGTAGATTCATCAAAGAGTTGCAGCAGAATCTTCTCTAAAGGCGAGAGAAACAGAGTGACACGTGTTGGGATTGAGACTATTACACAACAGAAAGTTGCATGGCAAATGTTGTGTTTGATCTCTAACGTGGCTCTTCTCTATCTGTCCACTTAGATGATAAAGTCAATGGTTGTGTTGAGTAAATGCAGAATTGAAGATAAGAACGCATCGTTTTCGTCTAAAAGTATAATTTAATAATATAAAAAACATAATATATAAAAGAAAAACTCTCACCATCGCATCCATCACAAAACCCTAAACCATGAGATAATATATAACGCTGATATCCAAGGGCGGATCCAGGAAATTATTTAGTATAGGGCACAAAAAATTTTATTATAGAAAATATAGTGTTAATAAAAAAAATTGTTTACGACCGATACAAAGAAACATAAAAAAAAATCTTATGTGACAAAAAAAAATAAAAAAACCTACATAGTTATTTTACGATCTTTTATATCTTGGAACCTTTTTATCACTATCTCATTTGTCACATTATCAAAATGCTCATTTTCAATAAGACAAACTACACAATCGTTTAAAAATTGGTCATTCATTCGGTTGCGTAAGGTAGTTTTCACAATCTTCATCGCAGAGAAGCATCTCTCGACTGTAGTAGTGGCTACAGATAAAGTCAAAGCAAACTTCAAAAGCAGATAAACTAGAGGATGTGAAAGATGTTTCTTTGTCTCAATCATCACACATTCAAGATCTCCAAGATTTTCCAATTTCGCAAATCTTTCATCTTCTCGGATATTGTCAATGTAAATATCAAGTTGATGCTCAAGAGATATCCGCTTCATGGAACTAAAATCTTCCGGATAAAACTCAGATAATCTCACAAGTTTTGAGTGATCAAACTCATGGAATGAATCAATAGGGCTCAAAGACATAGTGCAACCAAGTAATTCAGTGTTTACCTCATCAAAACGGTCATTGAACTCTTGAATTTGCATATTCAATACAGTATAAAAGCATTCTACCTGATAATGATGCATGTTTGTTATGCCGCTTCTTTTTCTTGGCTTCTTTGGATCGACAAATTCTCCCTCCATAATGAGCAACTCTGTTTTATGATTCTCACAAAAAAATGAAACTTTATTAATCAGAGAATCCCAACCATTATCCCTGAGCTTGCACAATTGCTGCTTGGTGGATTTCATTAGAGACATAGCATTTAAAATGTCTTGATCTTTTTTTTGTAGAGTCTTTGATAAATTATTCGTGAGGCCAAGAAGAAGCAACATCAACTGTAAGCAGAACACAAAGTCAAAGGTGTGAGAGTATTTGAGAAGACCATTAGCTTGGCGTCTTTTGATACTATCAGTCCCTTCACTTTCGACATACTCAAGCACTTTAATGATGGAAGCAAATAGATCAACCAACCGTAGTAATGTTTTATAGTGAGAACCCCAACGAGTATTACCGGGTCTTTGAAATGAAAGCTCCTGATTCAATCCCTTTCATGTCTTAATTTCACCTTTACTGACTCCTTCCTCGATTCTTTGTCGGTGGTCTTCTCGAACCATATATTTTCTCTTGCAAGAAGCTACAACCACATTTAACAAGACAGCAATCATATCAAAAAATTTCTGCAACTTCAAAATGTTTTTTAGCAACTACCACGACAACCAACTGAAGTTGATAAGCAAAACAATGAACATAATAGGCAGAACTATTTTCTCTCAAAATCAGAGATCTCAAACCATTGAACTCACCCTTCATGTTACTTGCTCCATCGTAGCCCTGCCCTCTTAACTTTTTCATACTCAACCCATGCTTAGCAAACAATGAATCAATAGCACATTTCAGAGTCGAAGATGATGTTTCTTGAACATGAATAAGACCAATGAATCTTTCTTTGATTATCCCAGTTGTATCAACAAAGCAAAAAACCACAGCCATTTGCTCTTTATTAGAAACATCTGCAGATTCATCCACCAACAAACAAAACACATCATGATCAAGCTCTTGAACAATAGATGCAGTAACTTCCTCAGCAAAGCAATGCACTATATCTTTCTGAATATTGTGAGACACCATTTGATTATTTTTCGGAGCATTCTCCAACACAACCTTACTTACAAGCTCATTTTGCTCTGTAGTATATTTCAGAAGCTCTACAAAATTGCCCCTATTAGCTGATCCCGCATTTTCATCATGACCATGAAAAGCTAATCCTTGTCGTAGCAAATATCTACAATAATCAATTGAAGCATTCAATCTGATCATGTATTCATTTTTGACCGCATCATCATGCTTATAAAAAGCATGAACGATTGATTGACCTTGTGTCATCAGATTATCAGCCATCTTCAATGCATTATTGTGAAAACTATTCACCGGTCCCACATGTTCTTGTAATCTCTTTGGATTTTTCCAAGTATCAAAACCTTTTGTCACAAATTCATCACTTCCATTTGTGTTTTCGGTGTAATCTCTAAACAAGTAGCAAAACAAACAAAAAGCTTTGTCTTTTTCACACTATATTCCAACCAACGACCATAGACATCAAACCAAGATGGATTGAATCGTCTTAATTTATTCCCTATTGCAGTTTTAGGAAAATCATGACCACGAGGTTGGCAAGGACCTTTCATTAGATATTTGCGTCTTACTTCATCTCTTTCGTTAGGATGATATTCCAATATTATATTTCTATATGCTGGATCTGAAAGTAAATCATCCAAATCATTTTCAGACGTGGTCGATGCAAATTTTCTTTTATAATATTTTTCCATTGATATGTTTTTTTGTAGATTCGACATAGTATACGTAAGTTAATGAAACATCTCAAAACCAAATTCGACATAGTTTTCTTTCCAAATTCTAAAACCAGTTCGTAATAATTTATTTACTATAACATTCAGAAATCTGTGCAATCAAATATTTACACTAAAAATAACTACTCCAAAAATCTAATAACAAAAATTGAAATAATTCCTAAATTTATTATACAGTAATTTTTATGATCTAGTTACAGAAATAAAAAGATGATCAATCGACATTGAACAATAACTTAACATGTAACTTCAATAAATCAATTCAAAAAGTCAACTTACTCTGATTTTCTGGGAAGAAGTTACGTGAAATCTCCTTCTTCTTCTTCGTCTTGTTGACTGATTCTCATTGTTCTGATTCTGCGCTCTTCTCTTCCACGAATACTTACGGGAAAAAAAAAAAATAAAAGAAGTTTGATTTAGTAAGTGGCTAGGTCAATTTTTTTTTAGATGGGCCTTAAAATATGGAGTTTTATTTACTTTTTTTTTTAGTTTTTATGTGTAATCTGTGTGGACTCTAACAATATATGGATTTATATTTAAAATAATTAACTTTTGTTAGTTAACAAAAAAAACAAAAAACAATTAGCATGTGGCACAAAGATAAGTTTCAATTTTAAATCATTCACTTTGGCTACATAAAAAAAAAAAAAAAAAATTAGCATGGGGCACGTGCCCTTAAGTCTTACACATACATCCGTTCTCGGACTACTCTATAACCAGCGGTTCGGGAACAACGATTGGTGTGGAAGACCGCCTCACAATTTTGGGGATTAACTTCATTGATAATGTAAGATCTTGTTTTTCGTAATTTTTCTTTTTTTTCTAAAAATATTTTTTTGGTTGTGTTAGGTTTGGATCGATTCAATATTTCAATTTAGGCCGATTTGATACAGGATTCTCCTTATCTATCTTCATTTCTCGTATTTGTATTGGTTAATGTTAGTTTACTCTCAAACTGGTTTGATTTTGCATTTACGTTTAACCGGTCACGTGTTTAGGCCGTCACTCTATTTGTACTGCCGTTGCGGCTATTCCCAAAAGTAATCGGAAAATACCTTTTGTCTATCTCTCTCTTCTCTCTCATACTCTCTATCATCTTCATCATCTATCACCATTGAATCAGGTAACTGCCACACTTCGACTTGTGAACTTCCTAGCACACAAATCACCACGAAACGAACCAACACAAGGATATTACCCAACCCAATTACCTTGTGTGGACCCTGTCACACGTCACTAGCTCGTTTCTGATTCTTAACTTTTAGCATCGTGTTACTTCTGTCGATAATGCCATGCATAGACACTCAGCCTCATGCATGCAAATCGACTAACACTTAGCTCAATTTCACCGTTTTACAACTTAGCAAAACTTAGTTCCTTTATAAATTAACCTCACCCCCTAGGCAATTTGTAAATCAAACAATCGGCATAACAAACTCGCTTGGTTTGTTCTCACCCAATCACGCAAGATTCGGTAAGCAAAACTTATGCTACCAGAATTCACCTTAATATTTGACCAACTGGACAAGTTTAGACTTTAGCTCTCGGGTCCCCCTTGATATGGCTAAGTCTCCCTCTCTGTTAAAATGCACTTGATTCAAACCGAGAAACTTCTCTGATCACTTTCTCACTCTAAAACTCTCTCTTATTTTCTTAAGGTTTTTTTCAAGTGCTTTCGTAGAGTGACCTTACCAAGAGTTCAGAGGTTCCATTTATAGGCCGTGGGAGTTGGTTCCCGCCCTTAACACCTGAAGTGATCGACCGCGAGAGTCTTCTGTCCCAAGGCATCTTTTCTGATCAAGTCCCATGCAACTGTACACGTCACATGAGCTAGGCTATAGCTCCTGCCCATAGGCCGGCGCAATTCTCATCTTGTCACGCACTGAATCCAACATACTTTCCGCGTGTCCTCGCGCATGTTCGGATCCATCAAATCAGGCTCAGCCATAAGGTCTACTACTAGCCCCTGTCCGAACAGTAACCCTTGTTCCCCACTCTTCTTACTTGCACGGCAAGTGTCATAAAACTTGGCCGGCAAGTGTCACCAAAACGTGCTAATCACGTTTTAACGCTTATAAATACTTCCACAGGTCAAGGCATTTTCCATTTTGGCGGCGGAATCTACTGCCGACATGGTGCCACATGTCGCCTCCTCAGCCGTTCAATCCCTTCCGATCAAATCCTGTCATCTTTGGCAGTGGTCTGATCAAACACTTCCCCGTGAATGATCCGCCTGCCACCCGATCATCTTCTCGTGGTCGGGTTCCCTCGAACTCTTCATCGCCCGTCCGTCGAACTAGGTAGACTTCCCTTGCCTCCATTCTCGCTCTTGCTCGTTTCTACTTTCATCGGCGAACTTTCCCTGATTTTTGCCCGTATCGGATCTCATCCGATGCTCGATTTTCATCTCTCGGCTATTCAAGTCTTGGCTGAATAACTTTAGATTTCCTCGAGTTTTTTTTCTTCTGTTTCGTTCGATCATCTTCTTTTGATCCCGCTAAGTCAACTGAACCATCCCTCAATTGTCCGAAAGACTTTGATTTTCTTCTCGATTCTTCCCTCGACCTTCCTGGTGAAAATTTTTTCCCAGTTAGAGATTTCCGAATTGGTTCGTGCGAAACCCTTTTTTTGTCTCGACCAAAGTTTTTCTTTCACCCTGTCCTTGAAGAATCCTTTTTCTCAACCATTTTCTCTTCCCGGGCGGGTTATTACATTCTCCCCCACTCATTAGAATTCGTCCTGAATTCTTCCATCTTCGACTCTAGCGTCTCTTCTAGGAGTCGTATTGAAGTCTTTTGTTCCTCCCGTGAACGTGTCTATGGCTTCCTCTTTGTGGTTCTTCTGTCCCACCTTTGATTTTCACGTGGGTGTGGCTCCTTCCCAAGTCCGGTTATCGCCCGTCGTAACCCTTCCTCCTTGGAAAGTCCTCCCCGTTTTAGGTATTTTTACATAACTCTCTTCCATGGGTAATGATCTTCCTAAACCATTCTGTTTACCCCAGCTTGCTCTCGTCCAAATGGATAGAGATCCGTTTCTTTTCTCTTGAAGAAACTTGGGTTTTCTTTTCGCCCAGATTTCGAAAATCTCAGAAAATCTCGCCAAGTTTGACCTTATCACATCTTGAGACAGCCATTCCTTCTTGGCCTTTGGCATCTTCATCATCATCATTGCGGTTAATGTTCCTGGTAGTTCCCCGCCCTTTTTCCTTGATGGCTTAGTTTTCTCGACTAGTCGTTTTCCCGTCAGTAGACTTTTCCCCGGTCTACTTTTCCTTTTCTTCTAGCCCACGGTTGGTCCTACTGACCCTCCGTCTCCTTCCTCCGATCAGTTTCTTTTTTTATCTATTCCCATCGCGGGTAGACTCGTCCTTTCGTCCATATGTTCCTTTCGCCCTTGTTGATCTCCCCGATCCTCTGGCTTCTTCTTTCCCGGCTATATATAGTTTTCCTCACTCTGGTTTCCTAAGTGGCTCTTCCCAAGTCACTTACCGTTTTACTTAGGGTTTCCAGGTTCCCTAACCGTAACTCACATATTTCCAATTATGCCTTCTCGGCAACTTTCCCCGACATACTTAAAATAGTGATGATTTCGCTCAAAATTTTAAGTATCCGTTGCAATCATCCTTAGTTCATATAATACTCATAATATAACCATCCATGATTTGCACAACAACACACTTTTCATTCATATAATTTCACATTATATTATACTAGTGATACGGCCTCGTCTTCCCGACTATCCGTTCACTACACGAGCGTGCATGTTCCTAGCCTTCCCGACTCCCATGTGACTCTTCACACAGCAAGCAACTACTTAACTATTTTACAAGATAAGTTCAGAACCCTTGTGTACCTCGCTTATTACACCTGTTTACAGGCTGCACGGTTCCATGTTGCCTATCCCATATACTACTACTATCTAAGATTTCTTCCTTAGTCTGAAACATTGGATCTTCTCGACCTGTCCATTTTTTCCACTTCGCTTGCACCACTGGATGTTGAGACGGAAGCGACTGAGTCCGGGGAGCGCGCTGGTTCTTCATCGTCGTCGGGGTGTCCACCGTACCCGCACATATAGCACATCCCGATGGGCGGCAACAGCCGTCGTCCCAATCGTGTGCTATGGCATTCCCACGTCATGTGGCTCGTGGTTCTATAATGGTCGCATCGCCCCAATACCCAGAGGGGCTTACGGCTCTTCTACCGATCCTTCTCTCCATCCTCAGAGCCCTCGTGGGCAACCTGCCTAGATAGTACCTCTCTTGGTACGTTGGCTCTCTCTCGTATCCTCCGTCCTTTCCCTCGTCTTCTTCCTCTTGTGGGTACGCGAATCCCACAAGTCTATCGGGCGTCCTCAGTTGCTACCTCCGAGCGCTTGGATCGTTTGCCCTTGATCCCTCGCCGGCCTCCCACTCTTGTCTGACCTCATGGTCGAGCAAGTCCCCAAACCGCTGGGTCCTTGGCTCTCGCATCCTTCCTTCTATATCTTCTTCTTCGTCTTCATTGAGATAATTGTCTTTAGGCACGACTGCGTCCTCTTCCACTTGTCCCTCCTGCTGGTTGCCATCGCCGAGGCTCATGTACCTTTCCCCCATCTCTTGGATCTTGTCATGGCTTAAGGTCCTTGGCTCCTCCACCGCTTCGTCTAGCACATGGTGCGGTCTCTAGGCACAGTTCCACTGATTTACCAAGTGGTCCTCCTTGTCCCACTGATCTAGGTTCCTCCTCCGTTCCTGGTCTCTCATCACCCAGTTGCGGTTGTTCTGCTAGTGGCGGCGAGCTCGATCTACCTCCTCCGCCTCTGTCTCTAGTGTCGCATTTCCCATCTATGGGTCATGCTAACTCGGCCTTCTGCTCCCTTCCTCGGTTTGGTTAACCAATCCTTTTTCCGTCCCTCCGCCGGATAACCCAGAGTGGTCTAGCCACTCCCCGACGTTCATCTTCGCGTTGTATCCGAGATGTCCTCTCTCCGGGGAGGAAGTATCCCCGAAGAGAGGAGATCCCGGATACAACGCGGACATGAACGTCGGGGAGGGGCTAGACCACTTCAGATTAGCAGAGGGATGGAAGAAGGATCGATTAACCAAACCGAGGAAGGGAGCGGAAGGCAGAGTCAGCATGACCCATGGATGGGAAGTGCGATGCTAGAGACAGAAGCAGAAGAGGTAGACCGAGCTCGCTGCCACTAGCAGAACAACCGCGACCGGGTGATGAGAGAGCAGGAACTGATGAGGAACCTAGATCACTGGTGAAACAAGGAGGACCACTTGGTGAATCACTGGAATCGTACCTGGAGACCGCACCTTGTGCGAGATGAAACGGTGGAGGAGCCAAAGACCTTAAGCCATGACGAGATCCAAGAGATGGTGGAAAGGTACATGAGCCTCGGCGATGGCAACCAGCTGGAGGGAAAAGTGGAAGAGGACGCAGTCGTGCCTCAAGACAATTATCCCAACGAAGACGAAGAAGAAGACGGAGAAGGAAGGATGCGAGAGCCAAGGACCCAGCGGTTTAGGGACTTGCTCGACCATGAGGTCAGACAAGAGTGGGAGGTCGGCGAGGATCAAGGGAAAACGATCCAAATGCTCGGAGGGAGCAACCAAGGACACCCGATAGACATGTGGGATTTGCGTACCCACAAGAGGAAGAAGACGAGCGAAATGACGGAGGAGATGAGAGAGAGCCAATGTACCAAGAGAGGTACTATCTAGGCAGGTTGCCTACTAGTGCTCTGAGGATGGAGAGAAGGATCGGTAGAAGAGCCGTAAGCCCCTCTGGAGTATTGGGGCGATGCGAGCATTGCAGAACCACGAGTCACATGACGTGGGAATGCCATAGCACACGATTGGGACGACGTCTGTTGCCGCCCATCGGGATGTGCTATATGTGCGGGTACGGTGGATACCCCGACGACGATGAAGAACCAGCGCGCTCCCCGGACTCAGTCGCTTCCGTCTCAACATCCAGTGGTAGAAACGGTCGGGTCAGGAAGATCCAGTTCAGACTAAGAAAGAAATCCTAGATAGTAGTAGTATATGGGATAGGCAGCAGGGTGCATCTTGTAAATAGGTGCAATAAACGAGGTACGCAAGGGTTCTGAATTTATCTTGTAAAATATTTAAGTAGTTCCTTGTTGTGTGAAGAGTCGCATGGGAGCCGGGAAGGCTAGGAACATGCTTGTTCATGTAGTGAATGGATAGTCGGGAAGACGAGGCCGTATCACCTGTATAATATAATGTGAAATTAGATGAATGAAAAGTGTGTTGTTGTGCAAATCATGGATGGTTATATTATGAGTATTATATGAACCAAGGATGATTGGAACATATACTTAAAATTTTTAGCGGAGTCATCACTATTTTAAGTATGCCGGGGAAAGTTGTCGAGAAGGCATAATTTAAAATCCGTGAGTTACGGTTAGGGAACTTAGAAACCCTAAGTAAAACGGTAAGTGACTTGGGAAGAGCCACTTAAGAAACCAGAGTGGGGAAAACTATTTATTGCCAGGAAAGAAGAAGCCAGAGGATCGGGAAATTAAACAA
Source organism: Eutrema heterophyllum (assembly GCA_002933915.1). Lineage (NCBI taxonomy): Eukaryota > Viridiplantae > Streptophyta > Magnoliopsida > Brassicales > Brassicaceae > Eutrema > Eutrema heterophyllum. Next base: position 1,760,100 of record PKMM01026164.1, on the reverse strand, counting down.
GGGCGAAAAGAACAAATGGACAAAAGGACGAGTCTACCCGCGATGGGAATAGATAAGAAAAGAAACTGATCGGATGAAGGAGACGGAGGGTCAGTAGGACCAACCGGGGAAAAGTCTACTGACGGGAAAACGACTAGTCGAGAAAACTAAGCCATCAAAGAAAAAGGGCGGGGAACTACAAGGAACGTACACCGCAATGATGATGATGACGATGCCAAAAGCCATGAAGAAATGGCTGTCTCAGGAAGAGATAAGGTCAAATTTGGCGAGATTTTCGAAATCTAGGCGAAAAGAAATCCCAAGTTTCTTCAGGAGAGAAGAAACGGATCTCTATCCATTTGGACGGGAGCAACCTGGGGTAAAAAGAATGGTTTAGGAAGATCATTACCCAGGGAAGAGAGGTATGTAAAAAATACCTAAAACAAGGAGGACTTTCCAAGGAGGAAGGGTTACGACAGGCGATAACCGGACTTGGGAAGGAGCCACACCCACGTGAAAAGCAAAGGTGGGACAGAAAAACCACAAAGAGGAAGCCATAGACACGTTCACGGGAGGAACATGAGACTTCAATACGACTCCTATAAGAGACGCTAGAGTCGAAGGAAGAATTCGAGACGAATTCTAATAAGTGGGGGAGAATGTAATAACACGCCCGGGAGGAGAAAATGGTCGAGAAAATTCCAAGTCGGAATTTCGACTTAGGGAAAAAGGATTCTCCAACGACAGGGTGAAAGAAAAACTTTGGTCGAGACAAAAAAAAGGGCTTAGCACGAACCAATTCGGAAATCTCGAACCGAGAAAAAATTTCCACCAGAAAGGTCGAGGGAAGAATCGAGAAGAAAATCAAAGTTTTCGGACAACTGAGGGATGGTTTGGTTGACTTAGCGGGATCAAAAGAAGATGATCGAACAAAACAGAAGAAGAAAAACTCGAGGAAATCTAAAGTTGTTCAGCCGGGACTTGAATAGCCCAGAGATGAAAATCGAGCATCGGATGAGATCCGATACGGGAAAAATCGGGGAAAGTTCGCCGATGAAAATAGAAACGAGCAAGAGCGAGAAAGGATGCAACATGTGAACAAGGCTTGAGGGAGGCAAGGGAAAGTCTATCTGGTTCGACATGCGGGCAACGAACAGTCCGAGGGAACCCGACCACGAGAAGATGATCGGGTGGCAGGCGGATCATTCACGGGGAAATGTTTGATCAGACCACTGCCAAAGATGACAGGATTTGATCGGAAGGGATTGAACGGCTGAGGAGGCCACATGTGGCACCATGTCAGCAGTAGATTCCGCCGCCAAAATGGAAAATGCCTTGACCCGTGGAAGTATTTATAAGCGTTAAAACGTGATTAACACGTTTTGGTGACACTTGCCGGCCAAGTTTTATGATACTTGCCGTGCAAGTAGGAAGAGTGGGGAACAAGGGTTACTTTTCTAACAAGGGCTAGTAGTTGACCCTATGGCTGAGCCTGATATGATGGATCTGAACATGCGCGAGGACATGAGGAAAGTATGTTGGATTCAGTGCGCGACAAGATGAGATTTTCGCCGGCCTACGGGCAGGAGCTATAGCCTAGCTCAGGTGACGTGTCGAGTTGCATGAGACTTGATCAGAAAAGATGCCTTGGGACATAATACTCGTGAAGAGCTTGGTCCGAAAGTAATAGCATGTGCAGGGACACATGTCTCGCCGTCGATCACTTCAGGTGACAAGTGTTAAGGGCATGAACCAACTCCTGCGGCGTATAAATAAAACCTCTGAGCTCTTGGTAAGGTCACTCTGCGAAAGCACTTAAAAAAAACTTAAGAAAAAGAGAGAGAGTTTTAGAGTGAGAAAGTGATCAGAGAAGTTTCTCGGTTTGAATCAAGTGCATTTTAACCGAGAGGGAGACTTAGCCATATCAAGGGGGACCCGGGAGCTAGAGTCTAAACTTGTCTAGTTGGTCAAATATCGAGGTGAGTTCTGGTAGGATAAGTTTTACTTACCGAATCTTGCGTAATTGGGTGAGAACAAACCAAGCGAGTTTTTACTTCATGGGACAAGTGTTAAGGGCATGAACCAACTCCCGCGGCCTATAAATAAAACCTCTGAGCTCTTGGTAAGGTCACTCTGCGAAAGCACTTAAAAAAAACTTAAGAAAAAGAGAGAGAGTTTTAGAGTGAGAAAATGATCAGAGAAGTTTCTCAGTTTGAATCAAGTGCATTTTAACCGAGAGGGAGACTTAGCCATATCAAGGGGGACCTAGGAGCTAGAGTCTAAACTTGTCTAGTTGGTCAAATATCGAGGTGAGTTCTGGTAGCATAAGTTTTACTTGCTGAATCTTGCGTGATTGGATTAGAACAAACCAAGCGAGTTTTTTCTGCCGATTGTTTGATTTATAAATTGCCTAGGTGGTGGGGTTAATTTATAAAGGAACTAAGTTTTGCTAAGTTGTAAAACGATGAAATTGAGCTAAGTGTTAGTCGATTTGTATGCATGAGGTTGAGTGCCTATGCATGGCATTATCGACATAAGTAACACGATGCTAAGAGCTAAGAATCGGAAACGAGCTAGTTGCGTGTGACGGGTCCACGCAAGGTAATTGGGTTAGGTAATACCCTTGTGTTGGTTTGGTTCGTGGTGATTTGTGTGCTAGGAAGTTCACAAATCGAAGTGTGGCAATCCGGGGAGATTGTTATACGGTAAGTTGCATAGTCTTGTGATGAGCTATGTTAGCGATGAAGTCGTCACCACCACCATAAGTCTCAGAGGGTACTTGGGTCGCTCCCATGGCCGGGAGCTGCACGATGGTGCGGCGGATCTAAATCCACGACGGATAAAGATCACAAGTGACGGGTATCCGAGATCCTTTATGGTGAACGGATGGGAAGAGTCATGGTGGGTGAGTGGTGATGCATGTAGGAACGCTCTAGAATTGATAGATTTTGGGCTATGCGCTGTAGCCGTTAGCATGATTGCGTGTTGGTGTACGTTTGCATGTTGTGGCGTGGCTAGTAAGGCATTAGCACGCGTTATTCGATTGTTATAGCTTTTGCATGTTCATACTTAGGTGAAGTGTGTGGTTGAGTGTTCGCTTGCTAGTTAAAAGGAACTTGCATGCTAAGACTCACGTGGTTTAGATGCTCGGTCATGGGATGGCTTGTGTGATGCTTCGTGGTAGCATTTTAGGCTTCGGCTATATGGGGACAAGAATGGGGGACTAACGTGCAGTAGAGGGTCCCGAACTCACTGAGTATTTTGTAGGAATGCTCATGATAAATTTTGTCTCGCAGGTAACCTTTGTGGGAATGCTAGAGGGGAAGTATCGGACGTTAGGCCATCCAGAGTAGATTACGGTGGTTTTGTAAAGATCAATTTTAAGATTGATTGAACGGTTTTGTAATAAGATGCATCGCGATTGTAAAGACGTTTTCAAGATTTGAAATAGAGATGTGTTTTTTCATCAAAACCTCAATCTTGATGATACTAGACCACGTCCGGGTTCGAACAACCCTCGGCGACCATAAGGGGTTGGAAAGCTTTAGGCTGTAAGTCGAGGGGAAAGGGTAATGAGGATCGACCTCCGGGCCAGTCTAGCTCACGGGGTGACGTGAAATTGCCTCCAGCTGGATTATCTCGGCGATTGCCCCTAACTCGTGACACCACCCCGGTTCTGCTCTGCGAACGGATCCGTGGAACGGATCGGGGGTGTTATAACACCCATGATTCGTTCTACGGATAGATCGAACCCAAAGCGTCACGGAATCGGCGACGGAAACGGTTCAGCCCGAATAGCCCATACTATTCTGGCTAAAGCGTGACAGTGGTCGAGCCTCTCGACTAGGGCCTAAGGCTTTTCAACCCGTACCTTAGTCTCGAGTTGTTTCAGTTTAGACGAACTTATATCATTGACACAAACTGAGATTTGTTTTATAAACCGTACATATTATTCATATTGGTTGAACATAGTTATTACAAAACATATCGTAGGGTCGGCCGGCCTAGTGCCAAAATTTACAATACATAAGTAGTTTCGCTAACACTGTTTTACAAAAGCCAAGAAAAACTACTCCGGCCCTCCTAACATCCCGCCTCCCGAGCTACTCTCGTCTACCGGTCACCTGCAAAACAAATGAGGCATGATATTCTGCAATACTCAGTGAGTTCCGGGGATCTAAATACACATTAGAAACCCTCCCCAAATTTTCCACAGAAGAAGTTATTCTCCAAATGGAGAAAGGGGACCAGACGGTGCAGATCAAGCGGATCAGGCGGATCAAGTGCGGATCAAGCGGATATGACAGAGGCTATGAATGGGAAGGTGGAACTAAGGTGGTTCGTTTGCTAAAAAGGAAGGTCTGCATATAAGTGGTCATTCAAGAATAAAAAGTAATTGTGTACATTCAGTTATTAAAGTAATAATAAAAAAATCTGATCCACGAAGAGGTCCAAATTCGTGTGCAAATGTGAAGATTCGCTAGTTACATTAAAAACACCACCATATTGGTGTGGTCCAACATATGAACCACTTTTTTTTTTAAACTCTTTATAATTTTATCACTTTACTTGAGATTGAAATCATGATACACTAGAATGTCTCCATAAACATTCATATTTTGTTTATAAATTTTTATACTTTCATCAATCTACAAAAAAATAGTTAATATCTTTTTAATTTTTGTTCAAATTTTTTTTTTTCAGTAGATAATATTTAATGTTTTTTTGTAAAATAATGTTAGTATAATAATGGGAACATGAAATATTTCAAAATATCTAAATTATCTGACCAACATAATAAAAAATTTCTTAATATCCATATTTATACTATAAAAATAATATATGTTGTTTTAATTAATATTGTATGCTATATTATCTTTAAATGTTATCGATATTAATGATATATATTCATTATTTATATTTTCTATAATATAAGTTACATAATTGATACTATATAAAATAGTGAATAATATTGTTATGATAATATTAAATATATAATAGAAATACATTTAATTTATTTATAAAACTCTAAATAATATTGTTATAATAGTATGTATATTTGTTTTTTACAAAGAATGGTAAATAAATATTTCTACACTAAACTATAAAAATATAAGTTAAAAAAAGATGAAAATAATATAGCAATTTTAAACTTAATCAAATTTATAGTAATATGTATATGTGTTGTAAAATATTTTATCTAAAATTTTGCTTGAACTGTTTTTAGTATAATTTACTATTAAAATATGTGTTTTGCACCGCCTTTTATATTTTTACCATTCAAAATGCATTTTAGAACGTGCGATCTGCTTGATCCACACTAGTTCCGCCTGATCTGCACCTAATCCGCCTGATCCGCTTGAACCGTTTGATCCGCACCGCCTGATCTGTTATCTCCATTCGGAGTCGGAACATGTGCGGATCAAGCGGTCCAAAATATATGGTTGAATGGAAAAAGCGGTACATAACATATATTTGAATTAAATATAAATATAGTGAATATAGTTATGATTATAAATATGTTTATTATACATAAAATAAATTCAAATACAATACAAGGGTAAGAACAAAAAGTAAGATCAAATATTTCAATTTGTCCATAACATATCTGCAATATGTTCTCTGATATACACCATATGATCTCCCTCGGCTATCTCTGTTGTGTCTGTGTCACCTATATCAGTTTCAGATTCTGTGTTGCCAAACTCAAATTGTTCCATTATTTCTGAAAAATATTCATTAGAATAATTTGAAATTCTGATAAAATTATGCAGTCCCATTGTAGCCATTACCACTTTTTTTTGTACTTGTGTAATATATCTAGGAAACTCACAAAGAATCGTCCATTATTTTTTCCAATCTCCAAATGTCCTCTCAATAACAGAACATAAGGATGCATGTCATCAATTAAACAATTCTTGCTTATTTCGAGGAGGAGGGCCATTGTAGAACTGCGACATATGATACCGACAAACCATGCTACGTGAAGATCTATAGGGAGCAAGAAAACCCTGCTTATTTGTATAGCCAGAATCAACTACATAATACTTATATCCTGGAGGCAAAGGAAATTCAGAGTAATTCTCTTGCGCCATCGTGAGAACTGTTGTATCGTGACAAGATCATGGTGCTCCATTCCAAACATATGTGAACAACATATTCGAATCACATATTGCCATGATTTAAACGATGTTTAATCGTGTCGGTTCCAATACATTCTTTGTGATTCAGGCTTCACCTTTACGCCAAACATGAAGTACATCCATTGCTCGAACAAATCCATTAAAAATGGCCAATTTTTTGAATCCATTAAAAGTTGGTCGGGAATCCTGAGTAGTGCATGTCTTGTTGGAGTTTTGATATAATCACAAGAAAGTAACTCAGTCGTTGTAAGCACTTCAAATAATTTTCTCTTCACCTTTTCTTGAGTTCTTCTGAATCGCAATCCAACATCCCTTTGAACTTCATTGTGTCCACATATTCGTAGAAACATGGGCACACTCTCTTTAATGATTACAATAATGTTGGCCGTAATCCATAATTCGTTCCTAGGTTATCACACAATGTTCTAAAACAACCAAGTGACATTCTTAGTAGCCGAAGACAAGCATCATGATCTTCTTGTAAGCGACGCCAAATGTTCCTCCACCCCGAACCACCATCTGTTTGTACTGATCCTCTTTCAAAATATCGATTGTAGTAATTGAGTGTTGGTTGAATTATTAACTCCTCAAATTGCTTGTTCTCCAAATTCCACAACTCAACTCTCTCCTCATAACATAGAAAGCAGAGTCCTTGTGATCGCATCTGGCATATACAAAAAGCCTAACATTAGAGAACACGAAAATAAAAATAAAATTAGATTGATAAGATCTGAAATGACATGAATGAAAAATACATAATCACTAAATGACATTATTAAAAAAAATTAAGTCAAACAAGACATAGTCACTAATAACAAAGCACATGCGCTACTAATCTAATCTTCATCGCCTGAGTCGCTTTGATGAATTTCATTTAAATAAGGTCCTCATTGTGTTCCCCAAATGTTGAATAATCCTCCTGCTCAACGTCTTTGAACGTTTCCTGAACTAGGAAGTGGTGCTTCCTCTGTAACTCCTTCTTGAGCATTTATTGTTGTTTCCGTTTGAGTTCTCAGTGCAAATCCATGTTGCACATTGTTGGCGGACCCTATTGTGAAGCCCGACGATGAACCCCACTGTGGAACATCTGATGATGAACCCCAATGTCAAACATTTGGAGGTGTTCCCCATTGTGGAGCAGTTGGTGGTGAACTTCATTATTGTGCATTTTATTGTGTACCCCATTGTTAAACATTTGGTGGTGTATCCTATTGATGAGCATTTGGTGGTGTACCCCATTGTTGAGCGCTTGGTGGTGTGCCCCATTGTTGAAAAGGATGACCCTACTGTCCACATGTATTATTACCACCATAAGATGGACTACCATAATGAAAACCACTTGAATTTGGGCTCCCAACAAATTTTCCCGAGCTTAAACGCTTCCCAACACGTTCATCATCACGTGCACTACAAGAAAAAATGGCATTCTTAGCACACGAATAATGCTATCATAGGGTTATAATAGCGTTTTCATAAACGCTAGGACTGGAGGAGCTATAATAGGTTGCCTCGATACGATAGCGTTTTTGTGATATGTTATTATAGGTCATTATATAATAGCGCTAATCGAATGCTATCATATTATTTATTGTAGCACATTTTTCGCGCTATTTTACATTGTGTTATAACAATTTGTATGTGCTACATTATAAAATGATGAATTACTATATTATTTCATATATATATATATATTGGAAATCCAATTAATTATATTTACAAAACCAATTAGTTAAAAGCATGTTTCTTTCCATAAATCATCAAAAGATACATAATTGTAATTTTACAAATACATCAAAAGTAAGAATCATCAAAAAGTGTTGCTCGCTGAGCGAGTGGCAGAAACTAATAGAAAGGGGTTCCCAGAGAGGTTAGCGTATGGGCAAGTGCAGTCCTAGACTCTGATGTAGGTCCCTTCCGACGTGAAGCTGATGGAAGTAAACCATTCTTAAAGCGTATCAATTGACCTCCCAGTTTCGATATTATCTCATATGCCTAGAAAATAAAATAAAAAATAAAAAACCAACATTGTAAGTAAAAAAATTACAAATCCAAGAGTAAGCAAGCAATTTTGAAGCTGGAAATTCAAGAGTAAGCAAGCTTTGTAAGCAAGCAACTTCAACGACTTCAACGTCTAAGACTGTGCAGCTGGTTATTTCTCATCAACAAAGAGGCCAACACAGACAAAAAAGTGCAAGTTAAAAGAAAGCTTAAGACTGCTGAATGTTGAGAAACTGTTACAAGCGAGGAAGCAAGACAAATAGAAATAAAAGATGGGAGCTATGGAGTTGTTAATTCTGCAATCAATACCTGGCTTTGGGCTGACAAATTTCTCCATATCAGGGGATCCATGAGTAGATTGAACGGAATCTCCAATGGTGGAAAAGCACCTCGATGAATACGTAAAGTTTTGTTTCTGCCAAAAATGCCAATCACCATAAAAGTCAGAGAGCGTCTAAATCACGAAGCAACCTAAGCTAGATATCAATGTGACCCAAACATCCAGAAAATATATAAAGCAGAAATATTTGTGAAAGCATAAAACTGTGCCATATCCGAAAATAAATAACAACAGCAAGAAACTGTAACAGTAGCATCTCCTTTGGGCTCATCAGTCTCTTTGTCTCGGTACAGCCATACCTTGGGAGTACCAGTTCGTTTGTCTCTCTAAAAAAAGCATGGAGGACAATTGTAAGAAACTCGAAATCCTGAGAATAGAAGATTGCAATGACATCAAATAGAAGCAAACAATTAGTACCTGGCCAATACCATACCTTTAGTAACCCAATGGTCCCAAAATATTCAGTCAACATATTCTCGTCAGTTCCTAATGGAAGATTGGAAACGTAGACGGATCCATTTGTAGGAGCACCTTTCGTTGAATATCCAGCCATCTTAATCCAATTTCATCAAAAACAAAACCGTCACGAATCTGTAAATGATAATCACAAGAGTTTTCACTTCAATTCTTCATCATAAACACGTATATATATATATAACTCACAACTACTTGTTCGCCGTAATCATACATACAGACACATATATATAGAAGACTATCAACACTGAGACCCCATTGAGAAGCGTTATAATGCTATTAACAAGCATTCAAGACGGAGAACGATAAGAAATATAAAAGCGAGGTAACAAAATCTCATATATGCTGCGGATCCTAATCTTGTATTTTATAAACTAAGATAATAAAAGCAAACTCATCAGCATCGCTAGTATAAAATTATATAAGTGGGACTTTAATGGATATTTTTTTTACCAAACTTTAATGGATATTTCTAATAAGTTTCGTTTAAAATAAATAATTATATACACAAGAGATGTGTAGACAACGGAGAGAAAAGGGTTGGTGTGTTAGATACAGAGATATCATGAATCATTAAAATTCTGTGTTGTGGTTAACCATCTGAATTATTGACTTACTTTGTAATTAATCAATTACATCTTTTGTGAAAGTCTTATTTTACAGTTTTTCACATAAATTAAAAAAACTTACAAAAAAAACTATTTTTCCTTCATTAATACACTAAATAAATTTCTTTTTCTAATTAATACATTAAAACAATATAGTTAAATCTGGATTTTTATTTAAAAATTTGTATTGAAAATACAAAATAACACTTTTTATCAACCAAAAACAAAATTTTAAAATGACATTTTTGTGAAACGGTGGGAATAATAATAATAATTTATACAATTGACAAATATGACTCAATCCAATAAATGCAAGTTTTGACTATTATAACACGCTTTTAATAATTTTCTTTTGGAGCTTTAGACGAGACTTGTGGACTTATTCTAGTCAAACATTTTCAACATTACCAAACTGTAGGATTTAGACATCCCTTATATATTAAAAAGCAGAAGATATCCCTTATATATAGTATGTATATAAGTTTTTCTTGCAACATATATACATAACGGGAAAATATCAATTTGGTAATATACCCAAATATGCATTTATGTACCTATATATAAATATACATACGTATGTGATATTTCCTACTCATTTGTTTTTGTATATTGAGAACATTTTTGTATCATTAAGAAAATGAGTAAATCCACCTTTTTTGCAGTCTTCATAATCCTTATTCTAGGTTATTTTATACTTACAATAACACTATTATAAAACCATTGTTTCTTGCTGCTATCAAATTTGAGATTTAATGTTCCAATAATATTTTTATAGGAATTATGGTGAAGGAGATTCAAGGACAAAAACGTGGAATATGCCATGAGATTTTACCTGAAACAGATTGTTGTGCCGGCACGTGTACCGCTCCGTGTCTACAATATTGGAGGGAACTGGCAAATGCGTTCCATCAACTGATGGAAAACTTTTGGGAAAACGATCTATTTTTCTGTCTGATCTCCGGAGTTTGAACCTAATTCTATTTTTCCACTTAATCAAAATTCGAAACCTATTTTCCCACCGAATCAAAGTTCAAAGTCTGTTTATCCCCGAAATCAAATTTAATCGGTTTATTATCGACTTTGAGCGGTTTCTAACGTAAATCGTAAACCCGAAACCAAACTACTTAAACCGACACCAAAACCGAATTAAAATCCGACTTTGACTTAAAACCCGATCTTCTTCATAGAAATCTCTTTTTCTGTTCTTAAAAAATTGCAGTCTCATCTCTAAGACCAAACTGAGCCGACAAATTTATTCAGTTTCTGAATCTGTAATAGATCAGCAACGACCTCCATCATCAGCCAATGGATCCACACTAAGAATTCCATACCAATCAGATTCTCCTCCGCTGATTTTGTTTCCTGCCGAGATATAAACATCGATCAACATCAACACTTGTTTCAAACCATCAAGCTGTGGATATAAAATCTGAGCCTTGATAGCAAACGCTTTCGCCCCGTTGTAATCATTTTCTGTTACTTTCCTCTTGACAATACGCAAAACCCATAAAAAGAAGAATCTGGGGTTCTCGTGTGAAGCAAAATCATCTTACCACTAAGTAAAAGCCAGATTTTGATGAAGACCCACTAATTAACCCCGCAACGTTTTAGTTAGGGTTATCATAACTTTCATGATTTGCTCAATTCAAATTGTTGCAAGATTGGCTCGATTTCTAAAGCGATTGAATATCAATACCCTAAACCCAGAGAAGCGAAAGAAGAAAAAAAAAATGGAGAAGAAGTAAAAGAAAGAGAAATAGGAAATTACAAACGAAACGAAGAAATTAAAGAGACTAACGACCTCGGAATTTTCGATTCTCTTTCTCTGCTTCTTGAGGAACGGTTAATGAAGTTTAAAACTTTGATTTAAGCTCGGAAAGCTCAACGAGGCGACGACCGTGAGGAATCGAGTCCACTCTTGCAAGGGAACGACAGCAAGATCTGCTCGAAAGGGGACACCAAGACGGCGTCGATTGTGTCTCCTCCCGCGGCGGAGGGATACGGCTGGACGGCGGATGGATTGCCGGTGATTGGTTGGTATCGGGTGTGGATTAGTTGGTTTCGGGTTGGAATCGTGTTTAGTTCTTTGATTTGGTTTGTAATTGGGTTAAGTTTGGTTTTGATTTTGACTAGGTTAATTTTAGTTTTCGTTGGTATTAATTTGGTTAACAATTAATTGGTATAAAGTAAACCGACTTAAATCTAGTGAAGTCATATATTTCGAACTTTGATTACGGGGTAAATATGTTTTGAACTTTGATTCGGTGGAAAAATAGGTTTTGAACTTTGATTAGGTGGGGAAATAGAACTAGGCTCAAACTCTGGGGATATGTTATTATATGAAATTTCTTCGAGAATTATATCGTTTTCCCTAATTTTTCTTGTATTTCTTGAAATGTTTTTCGTTTCTTTTTAAATATATGAATTAGCATCAACTCCATTAATATAAAACTATGATTGTAATAAATTATATAGAAAGAAAAAAATATATGAAACATGTGATCCGTACTGATATCAAAAGACCCAAGCTCAGGAGCGGATGTACATAGGCCAAAATGGAGGCAGTTGCATCCACTTAAATTTGTTTATTTCATGTAATTTTCAACTATTTAAATATTTTGTCCCCATTGATAAAATCTTGTTTGCACCAAGTCCAATTTTTCTCTCACAATTTTTTGTTTTAATTATTTCGTAATTGGATTGATTATAAATTTTAATGGACTTTTACATTTCCATTGTAAAGCCTTAGTGATTTCTTTATCAAAGATATTCATATTAAATCAAATATAACATCTTATCATTTTTTGAATGATTATTTTTAGAGAAAAATTGTAATATGAACCTATTCATTTTGATATCTTGACAACAAAATTTTTATAATTTTCTTTTAATTAAAGTGATAAAATTACAAAATATTATTTGATTATAGGTTTTTGTTAACCATATGATCATAGTTTTTTAACATGCGATTATATAATACATTGAAAATGGTCTATTCAACTTAATTTGATTCATATAGTAATTTATTAAAATATAGTATACGTAATTTTTTTAATGGCAATATAGTATATATAATAAAAGACAAAAAAATTATTGTGTTGAAAAGCAATAAAAAAATAAACGTGTAATATGTTTTTAGTGTGTTAAAAACAATATTTATAATATAGTCTTTTAATAGGTATTATAAAAAAAAATATTGTAAAATATAAGTCTGGATCCGCCACTGCCCAAGCTAATCCAAAAACCTGAAATGCCAGTCCTAAATTAATTTTAATAATACTAAAGATGTTTACAACAAACTATCCAACTACATAAATTCATATTATTATAAATTTTTAACTCGCTTAGCTAATATGCTCGAGTTTTCCCTTTGTATTTAACTCGCTTGGTTGGGCTTTCAGTGTTGTTTTTCCTCTTCTTTATTACTTACTTCTTTTTGGTCCCACAAACTCTTATTTTATTGGGATGAGATTTATGTACCAGACATTAATTTGTATACGAAAAATACTTTAAAAATCAATTAATAATTTCTAAAGGTTCTAACAATTAACATTAAAAAACACAGTGTTTCTCAAATAATATTTGACCGAATGAAACAAAATATGTCTTCAGCAAATGGATTAGCAAAATCTTACTATCGAAGAAGTCTTTGATCAATGTTGATCCGAAAGTGTTCGTTAAATGAGTTGATATGTGGGAGTCTTTAACTATCACTTCCCATTTTTTCCATCTTATTACAACATCAGTCCCTACAATTAATACAGAGTGAGAATTGTATGACAAAGTCTTATCCATTGATCATCAATCTCTCTCTTTATTTCACACATATACTTTACTTTTCTACGTCTGTTTCATTACGTACGCGATTTCTTCTTTTCTTCTTCCTTAGTATAACACTTTTTGTCCCTTTCCCATCTATCCTTAATTTTCCAGGAAAATCTCAATCCTCCTGGTAGTTTAAAAGAGATCTGTGTTCATACTCAGTCTATCCCAGAAAGACCCATTATTTGTCGTCTCTTCAGATTTCCTTGTTCATATAATCTTTCTCAATTTTAGGTTTTCCATTAAACTTGTAGAGGAACCCAAAAAAAAGGAAGCTTTTTAGTACATTTTTTTGGGTTTAACTGATCAGATCAAAATTACTTATTTTTTTGTTTATTTGGCCTTTGAGTTTTCCATCAAAATTCCACTTGTTTTCCTACAAAAAAAACAAAAATTCCAATCTTTTTACTCTTTTTTTTAAGACATGAATTGTCTGTTCTTGTTCAAATCAAAGAAACCCAAACCCAGAAATCAACAAAAAGACAGCAGCAACAACAAAAAGACCAAAAGAAAAGGTAAGGAATTAAAAAACTCAGCTCCACAACCGACGATGAATCGGAGTGAGACGTCGTCGTTTAATCTCCAGACGCCGAGATCTTTGCCTTCTCCACGAAGTATCAGAGATTTGTATACAGAGAGAGAACAGAATCTTAGGGTCTTCACTTACGAAGAACTCAGTGAAGCCACTTGTGGGTTTAGCAGAAAGCTTAAGATCGGTGAAGGTGGATTCGGTAGTGTTTATAAAGGAAAGATTCCAACCACTGGAGATTCTGATTCTCCACTTGTCGTCGCCATTAAGAAACTCAATCGACAAGGATTACAGGTAATTTTTAAATATTAATCATTCACTCAATGTCTTCTCTCTGTTTTTTTGCTAATCTAATCATTCAGAGATGATGAAGCAATAAATGGAAGCATAGACATTCTTTTAAAGTATTCAATTGTGAAGCTAATCCGAACTTTATCACTTGCTTTGATGTAAAATTGAAGAAAAAAAAAAACCATCGAAACAAAAGCTTAGAATCGTAAAATTTAAGCTTTGATATTCTTCAATGAATGTATGAAGAAAATTCGAACTTGTCACTTGTTTTAAAGTAAAATTGAAGAAATTTCAAGATATTGAAAGAAAGGTTTTGAATCGTTAAATAGAGGCTTGGATATTATTCAATCATGGATGCATTTTCAAACTCTGTCACTTGTTTTGATGTAAAATTGAAGGAATTGTTTTCAATTCTTAATTTTGCTCGAGTTTCTTAGTTGAAGAAGCTTAGATATTCATCAATGGATTCAATTATGGAGCAAAATTCGAATTGTGTACCTTGTTTTAATGTAATCTGGAAGAATTTTCAGAACTGTGAAATGATAGCTTACAAATTGTGAAATAGAAGCTTAGAGATTCTTCAAAGTATGCAAACTTTGTCACTTGGTTTAATCTAAAGTCTGAAAATTTTGTCTCAAAGTTCTGATTATATTTCTCTTCCCTGTGTGTGTTTAATGGTGTATAGGGTCACAAGCAATGGCTAGCAGAGGTTCAGTTTCTAGGTGTAGTGAACCACCAGAACGTTGTGAAGCTCTTAGGTTATTGCTCGGAAGACGGAGAGAACGGGATCGAGAGGCTTTTGGTTTATGAGTTCATGTCGAATCGAAGTTTAGAGGAACATCTTTTCACCCGTGGATCGCGCACATTACCTTGGAAACAAAGACTCGAGATCATGCTTGGTGCAGCTGAAGGATTAGCTTATTTACATGAAGTTAAGGTAAAAAAAAAAAAAAATTACCCATCACAGGATTTTACCCTTTTGATTGTTCTTGCCATATTAGGACACACACAATCTAAAAACATTAGTCACATAAATGTTGGCATAGAGAATGATCAGTAGATTAGGAATGAGACATTTTGTGAACCTTTCACTGTTTAGTTTTCTGAGTTTAGATGATTCAGTGGATGATACTTTCTGGTTTGTTTGTTGGCAGGTGATATACAGAGACTTCAAATCTTCTAATGTGCTCTTGGATGATGAACTCTGTCCAAAATTATCGGACTTTGGGCTAGCCCGAGAAGGACCTCAGGGAGACAATACTCATGTCACAACCGCAGTAAGTATTCGGTTCAGTTTGATTATATACTAAAATCGGTCTGATTTTAACTTATTTGGTAACGATGAAACCAATTGTTTTATGAACAGATTTCGTTTTGTTTTGTTTTGTTGTGTCTATCTTTGGTAGGAGTGAGGTATCCGGTTCCTGGTTTGGTTTGGATGTTTTGGTTTAAACATTTTGGTTTGGTTCGACTTGATAAATATGTATGCTCACTCGTAGTTTTGGGTGATGAATCTCCTACAAAGTTTGACATTTCTTCTTCTTGATCTTCTTCGTTCTCTGCATAGAAAGTTGGAACACACGGCTATGCAGCACCTGAATACGTGCAAACAGGCCATCTTCGGTTAAAGAGCGATGTGTATAGCTTCGGTGTTGTGCTCTACGAGATCATAACCGGACGCCGAACCATTGAGAGGAACAAGCCAGCCGCTGAAAAAAGGCTATTGGATTGGGTCAAAGAGTATCCTGCTGATAGTCAACGCTTCAGCATGATCGTTGACCCTCGGCTACGCAACAATTATCCGGCTGCTGGAGCTAGGAGTCTGGCTAAACTGGCTGACATTTGTCTGAAAAAGAACGATAAAGAGCGACCCGCGATGGAAATTGTAGTGGAAAGATTGAAGAAGATTATAGAAGAATTCGATAAAGAAGATTGTTCGATGGCTGCGACTGAGGAAAGCAGTCAGGTAAGGAGGAGACAAGTTGCAGAACCTGTGAAGCGAAGTTTGAGAGGAGTTAATGTTAGAGGATGATTCTGAATTTAGAAGTATTTTTGCAGGTTTAATATATATAAATAAGTTTATGGTTTATGCGATTTATTGGTTGATTGTGGGATTAGTAGGAAAAAAACGGTAGCTTATTGTGTGTTTATAAATGAAATATTTCGTTTACAAAGAAAATATGAAATATTTTGGTGGTTAACAAAAGGTCGATAAATTTGTTGCGCCCAACAACAACAAAACGAATAATTTCATCGCTGAAATATATCGTTATCGTTCAAATGTGAAATTAATTTTTAGTGTCGTCCGTCGTTGTCTCTCGTTAACATCAGTAAAACGAGCAACTTATTAGCCCTTTTAAAAAAAAAAATTAACGGATACTAATATAAATTCTGAAAGAAAAATCAATATTTATCGAATATATGCAGATTATTTGTTACAAGTTCTACGTCTCATCTAACTTTTGTTTCCATGATAGCTTAGAATGGTAGAGTCGCTATTTTTTCATATTTTGTACGTTGAAGATACGAAAACGCAATTATGTTGTTTCGAGTTTATCATATTTTGTACGTTGAATTATATTGGTTATAGCTGTTGCTAAAATAATAGTATGAAAACTCTGGTAGTATTTAGTTTAAGGAACACGAACTATTGTCAATAACTCTGGCGGCTTCTATAGCGTTGGAGCTGTTTCGATTTCAGTTTGTTTTTATGTGGTTTTGTTAACTTTAGAGTTTTTAGACTATTTTCAATGGAGACTCTTCTGGATCAGAAAGATAAAAAAAAATATTCTTAATTGGAGGCAGAGATTGATGTCGTCTAAGAGATGGAAAATATTTGGGTTCAGTGTGGAAAACATTTTATTAAGGATATGTGGAGTTTTCAATGTGTTATGGAGATGGGTTCTGAAATGGATGCAAGTGTTTTAGATTATAAAGAAGAGTTTTTCGGATCTAAAAAATCATTGTTACTACTAAAAAGAGGTTGTTCTGGTTTGATTCGTCATGCGAATCTGAGTCAGGATCATAGACGAATGTGAGGATCCTTAAAAGGTTTTGATGGTTTGAAGATTCAATATGTTTTTAAATCCTACTCCATTGTGTTATATTTTTTTTAATTAAGATCTAATTGTTGTTTTTGTTTTTGTTTTTCTTTCATGTTCATTTAGTTGTTGATTCATTACCATAGTTGGTGTGTGGAACTGTTTAAACGATAACGTGGATTGACTATTTGAAATAAAATATTTTTCAATATTAAAAATAAAAATACGAAATCGTATTTTACTATTTTAGAGAACATATAAATTTTAATTTATTCCCGGCCCACCGCTCATTTGAAAAACATTAACTTCTTTATCTATTTTGGAAAAGATTGTACTAGCATTTTACTTTAACAAAAAAAAATATATATTGTACTAACAATTTCGTAATGAAAAACAAACATGTACTACCAAAAAGCATTTGAAGAAAAAAAAAACAGATATTTACACCTTTATTTCCCACTTTTCGCAAGTCACCAAACCTACCGCAAAAAGAATCAATTTGATACTATTACTCAATCTTGTATCAAATCACAAAGCTTACGTTTGCCAAAAACATAAAATAAACAAGCTTACGTAAGTTCTCATAGATTTATCGTATATATATTCTCATGGTTGAATATATTACATACCCAAAAGAAACAAGAAAAATTTACTCAAGCATGCCATGGACGTTGATTCACACAGGCATTTACAATTTATCTTCTCATACTCCCAAAACTTTTAAGTTAAAAAACAAAAACAAAAGAAAAAGAGAAAAACCAAGGAAGAAGTTTAAAAGGATCTTTCGCTTTCTCCTTTCCCTGAAACTTCTAGCTAAAGTAAAATGATCTTTAGATTAACAAAAGATCAAAAGAAAAACCCAAAAACCAGCTTTGAAGCATTAAGAGACAACTTCACTTCTTTTGTTTTGTTTCCTTTAAACCTAATTATTATTATTATAATTCCCAAACTCATCAGATTCGGATTTCAAGCAGCAGCAACAGTTCCATTGTGAAAAGCATAATCACGAGATCTAGTTGGAGAAGAAGAAGAGCTTCTTTGTTCTTTTCTCCTCATTGCTGATTTCACAGAATAAGACAGATTCCGTTTCTTCTCTTTCGCTTCATCTCTCTCTATCTGTTCTTGTCTACACTCTTCGCTACAAAAAGGTGTGTCTCCTCTGCAAAATCACAAAAATCCAAACTTTTTGAATCAGACCCATGAATCGTTTAGTTGTTTAATCAACAAACTGAAGTAATGGGTATCCCAAAAAAGTATGTCCTTTAATTTGAAACAGAATCTAAATTTTCATAATTTTCGACTAAACAGAGAAATTTGAAATTAGACCCATGAATCGTGGCTAATAAAAAAAACTAAAGAAATGGCTATCCAAAAAAATCAGTTCTTTTTTTCTGGGTTGTTCCCAAGTTTGATTAAAAGGAGAGAAATTGAAAACGAGATCTGATGTATAGATCTAAAATTACCTGTACATATAGATGTCTCTGTTATCACCAAGTGGCTTCTTACAGAGGAAACACGAATCCAAGAAATGAGGCTGTTGATTGTCGAATCTGAAATCATGGAATCTTCCGGGAACAGCAGATCTCGGAGACGAAACAGAGTATTGATGGTAATAATAACTCTGAGGATAGTTATTGTTGTGACAATAGTTCGTGTTCCTCAGACTGTTCATTCTAGCGTAAGAGAAAGGACTTGGAACGACACCGTTTTGTGAGGATCCGTTGTTGTTACCAGAAATCCCAGCTTCCATCTCCGATAGAGAAGAAGCTAATTCATCGTCTTCTTCGATGAAATAAGGCTTTCTCGCTGAAACCTCCATTTTTTCTGGTTGAGAGAGAGAGAGAGAGAGAGAGAGAGGGGTTTGTGTGGGTGGAGAGGTTTTGTGAGGAAAGTGTGAGTGCGATTTTATAGCAAAAGATCTTTTGTTTTGGGGGTTTAAGAGAGAGAAAGTAAGAAACAAGGGGCGAATTTTGAGAGAGAGAGAGAGTAAATCTATTGCCTTTGTAGTAATCAAACAACCTTTCTTTGCTTTTTTTGAAAGTACAAGAAATCGAAAACCACTTTTGTTATTTTTTAGAAATACTTTGTTGACACATAAGGAATAATTTGAGGCGTTAGAAAATAATATTTTCGTGACTTTATTCGTCCCACAGTTTCAGAGGAACTTTCGAGAGAGCTTATAGTAAAATGTAAAATACTTATTACACATTTGCTTTTTAATACAATTATTACTTTTTAGTTTGTTTTTTCACTCCGACAATATTATCAAAGTATAATTCGCTTTAACTTTTCAATGAAAGATATAATATGCAATTTATTTAAAATTCTTAGCCATTTTATGATACATTTCTAATTTTACCAATATCTATACTGGAACACAATTGTGTCCGAACAAGAAAAATTTTCATTTTAATCTATTCATATTATGGATAACTACTATACTTTTTTAATTGCCAAATATATCTATTTGGTTTAATTTAATAAAAAATGCATTTTCTTTTATATTTAAATTGAATTCCAAAATTTAGACAAATATTCTACATATTAAAATGAAAAAATTACAAGTTACAATGTGTCTTTTAATCAAGCTTTCCGTAGAAATTTATATAGAATATAAATTCACAATTTACAAAAACTATCATTTTTGTTCACAACGAATACTTTCATATTTTACAATTTGAAGATATATTGTAATTTGTATTTTTTTCATTTTGTATTAAGAAATGTTCGTTAATTTTTTTTATTGTTTACATAAATTCTTTACAAAAATAGAGGGTGTGTATATATGTATATATATATAAATCTGGCGAATCTTTTTTAATTAATCAATTTATGGTGTAAAAGATAATTTCCTTTGGCCATGCATATCACGAATATTCTATGGAAACCCTAACTCGACAAAGTCTATTGGTATATAAAATCATGTTCCACTGAACAAAAAAAACATTTTTTTCTTCTAGCTTATGTATGTATATCTTTTGGTTTTAAGTTTTCGATGGACCAATTTCGGTTTTAAAATTTAAGTATTGAGTTTGTTTTATTTTTTTTGGACAAAACTAATGAGTTAATTTTACGTACAGATCTGCTATTGGATTTTCGATCATGCTGCAAATGGGATGCACAGGTTTTGACATGTTCATTGCAACGCTGGAAATTTCCCGTCAAAACCCATCACCGATTTTCTATTGTCTTCTTATTTTATAGGTACCCTCTTTGCTACATCTTTTTTTTTTTTTTTGCTAAATACGTCTTTCTATGTAAAATATTTATGATTATGCTTTATTCGCAAATTAATAACAAAACAATGGGTTAAGAGTCAAAATGGATAATTGATGTATTAAAAATATATTTTTAATAAAATATAGAACTCGAAATATATATAACAAAGCGAGTCAGAAAATTTGGATAGCTAAAATTATCTCATATGACAGAAATTAAATATACAAAAAATTATATCTAAACACAAAATTACATTACAAAAATTTGATAAAAAAAATAAATATGTGCGGACGCACGGGTTTATAATCTAGTTACCACTTACGCCAGATTTACTCAATAAGCAAAATTAAAGTTATTATTTATCTAATTAATAAAACAGTTAAGATTATTTACTATAAATATCTAAAGTTTACATATTTCCAAGCCAAAAAAGTTTAAACAAGTGATCACATCCGTCCAAGGGGAGAACAGTTTTAAGGTATTGGGAAAAAAAGTTTTAAGGTAACAAAATAAGAGGAAGGAACAAAATAGCGGCAATATTATAATTAAAAGAAATATTAAGGGCCGTAAATATAAAATAGCTAAATTTCGTCACGGTTCCATAAAACATGGGTCCCACAAGCACTTTGGAGACGTTAAAGAAAATCATGGGGATTCGGGGGAGGAGGTGGACCCCACACGCGTGAGGTTTATTTTAAAGCGTTACCGTAATGACGACACTACTAATTAGTAATTACCACTACTACTTGTGTGTTTTTTCTTCTTCTTTCTCGACAAAAATGGGAAATGTATTTTTAATTGTTTTGTATTTTTTTTACCTATTATTGTAATCGATAAAAAAGAGTAAATGAATGAAATTGTCGTTTTGTCTCCTTTATGAATTTCCGTGGTGGGTGACGTTTTTGCGAAGACTTTGAGGGAGCTTGGTGAGCTAGAAATAGTAGTAGTGGTGCGGTAAGGTCAGTGTTTTTTTAATGTAGAAAAGGTGTGAGTGTGACTAGTTGTGATGATGATATATGTAATAAGTAAAACCAATAGTTTTTTTGAAGAGTAGTGTGTGGACATTATAGCATAGTGAAATCGAGAATGAAAATGTCCTCTAAAATTTGGTAATGAATGGTATGGTAGATGTTTTAAAAAAAAGGTTTGGTTTCTTCTCGATGCACTAGCTAGCGTAAGCAGGCAAAAAAAAATAAAGATTTTTATAAAAAAAAAACTACATGATGTTGAGTCGGACGGATATATATTATACCACTCAACGTACTCGCAAAATGGCGAAATGTCTGATTTTCTCAATGTACTCGCAATGGTGAAAATTGTCTCATTTTCTCAATGTACTCGCAAAATGGCGAAATGCATAGTTTGTAAGTTTTAAATTCTAACAAATTATGTGATCAAAATACATATCATCATCGACTAGAAACCAAAAGGCAAAAGTCATTCTTTCATATTTTCATATCATCGTAACATATTTCATGCATGTTGTATTTTTTTCAGAGAGCTCATATTCTATTGATCCACTTTTCTTAAAATGATGATATATAAGGATATTTGG
This sequence comes from Eutrema heterophyllum, assembly GCA_002933915.1. Classification (NCBI taxonomy): domain Eukaryota; kingdom Viridiplantae; phylum Streptophyta; class Magnoliopsida; order Brassicales; family Brassicaceae; genus Eutrema; species Eutrema heterophyllum. The sequence goes on along the minus strand of PKMM01026164.1, from coordinate 1,738,101 downwards.
TACGTAATTGTTACTCTTCGCAATTTTACAGCTCAGAGTAAGCTTCTCATAGAGAAAAACTTACATATCCAATTGCCAGTTATGTGAGTTATCATCGATTTTCCCAAACTCATCAGACGTATCTGGTTGCTATTTCTAAGAATATTGAACCCAAAACATTCAAAACGGCAGTTCAGCTCAAACAATGGAAGAAGGCGATGGGTAGTGAAGTCGATGCTCTCGAGGAAAACGCAACATGGTCATTGGTCGATTTACCACCAAGGAAACGAGCGATAGGCAGTAAATGGATCTATAAAATAAAGTATAACTCTGATGGAACAATAGAGCGTTATAAGGCAAGATTTGTTGTTCTTGGTAACAAGCAGATCGAAGGAGAAGATTATGGCGATACCTTCGCACCTGTTGCACGAATGGGCACAATACGTTTGTTTCTGAAAGTCGTTGCTGGAATTGACTGGCATGTGTACCAAATGGACGTACACAATGCCTTTTTACATGGTGATCTCGAGGAAGAGGTATACATGAAACCTCCACCTGGTTTTTACTCCAAGGATGAAACGAAANTCGATTTTCCCAAACTCATCAGACGTATCTGGTTGCTATTTCTAAGAATATTGAACCCAAAACATTCAAAACGGCAGTTCAGCTCAAACAATGGAAGAAGGCGATGGGTAGTGAAGTCGATGCTCTCGAGGAAAACGCAACATGGTCATTGGTCGATTTACCACCAAGGAAACGAGCGATAGGCAGTAAATGGATCTATAAAATAAAGTATAACTCTGATGGAACAATAGAGCGTTATAAGGCAAGATTTGTTGTTCTTGGTAACAAGCAGATCGAAGGAGAAGATTATGGTGATACCTTCGCACCTGTTGCACGAATGGGCACAATACGTTTGTTTTTGAAAGTCGTTGCTGGAATTGACTGGCATGTGTACCAAATGGACGTACACAACGCCTTTTTACATGGTGATCTCGAGGAAGAGGTATACATGAAACCTCCACCTAGTTTTTACTCCAAGGATGAAACGAAGGTATGCAGATTAAAGAAATTGATTTACGGGTTGAAGCAAGCACCTCGTTGTTGGTTCGAGAAACTCACAAAATCTCTACGGGCATATGGGTTTCAACAATCATTGGCTGGTTACTCATTATTCACGCTAGACAAGAATGGAGTACATATAAATCTTCTACTTTACGTCGACGATATGATCCTCACTGGAAACTCGGATGCAACTTTGAAGGTATTTAATGAATATCTTTCTCATGCTTCAAAATGAAAGATTTAAGGGCTTTGAAATATTTTTTGGGGATTAAAGTGTCTCGGAATAAGACTGGTTTCTATCTGAGTCAACGCAAGTACACTCTAGATATAATCTCGGAAACAGGAATGTTGGGCGCTAAACCAGCTTCGTTTTCTCTGGAACAACATCATCAGCTAGCCTTATCTACATCAGAATATTTGGTTGATCCAGCACAATATCGTCGGTTGATTGGCAGATTAATCTACTTGGGTTCTACTCGACCAGATTTGGCTTTCAGTGTGCATATTTTAGCTCAATTTATGCAGAAAACGCGTGAGGATAATTGGCAATCTGCATTGCGTGTTGTACGCTATCTCAAAGGATCACTCGGTCAAGGAATACTTTTGGATGCAAACAATACGTTTCAAGTCTCGAGATGGTGTGATGCGGATTGGGCAAGCTGTCCTATTACTCGTCGATCTGTAAGTGGTTATTTTGTCCAACTAGGACAATCTTTAGTCTCGTGAAAAACCAAAAAGCAACCAACGGTTAGTAAATCTTCTGCTGAAGCTGAATTGTTATGTCTTTTCTTAAAGATGAACTTATCTCGATCAAGAATGTGCTTCGTTCGCTTGATGTGGCACATGACCAGCCTATGGGAATGTATTGTGATAGCAAGCCAGCGATACATATCAGCACCAATCCCGTCTTTCACGAACGCACAAAGCACGTTGAACTCGACTGTCACTCGGTTCGTGAACAAATTCAAAATGGCACGATATCTACTCATCATGTTTCAACTTCTCAACAACTGGCTGACATCTTCACCAAGCCGCTAGGCCGCCAGTTCAAACCAAGCTAGGCATTCTTGATCTTCATGCTCCAGCTTGAGGAGGGGTATTAGGATACGATTCATTCAAATTGTATCCCTTCTATTTTGCTAATCACCTAATTGTGATTTATTCTCTTTCCTTTGTACTTTCAGTATATAGTAATTGTGATTGTCACCTCATTAGGACAGTAGATATGAGTAACTGAGAATATAGCCTTGTAATAGCCTTTGTAAATATGAACACAGAAAACTATTCAATCATATTGTCTTCCTTTGTTATTCTTTTAAGTTTCATGGGCTTCCAACTGAAAACCAATTGACAATGAGTGGATTGACTCCAGTGCCAGCTCAGATAGGGGGCGAGCAGGGCGACAGCCCAGGGCTCACCGGTTTTTTTTTTTAACACTAAAAAGGGCTCGATGTTGTAAAAAAATATATATATATATTTTTTTTTTGTATTACCAAAAAGGACCCAAATATTTTGTTTTTTTAGTTTTAGGCCCAAAAAAAAAAAAATTGCCCAAGGGCCCCCAACATAGTTGAGCCGGGCCTGATTGACTCATATCCCTTATATACTAGTGTTGGTCCCTTTATATTTCCGATATGGGATCCTAACACGCCCCTTCGAGATGATGGCTCTTATCGGTCCATCTCGAACCGAATCCCATTTTAAGACCGGTAATAAACATTTTTTGGACCATTCTACTTGGGTCAACAAACGAATCTCTGATATTCAATCATATTGTCTTCCTTCCAAAAATAATAACAAAGGAAGACAATATGATTGAATAGCTTTTTGTGTTCATATTGACAAAGGCTATTACAAAGCTATATACTCAGTTACTCATATCTACTTTCCTAATGAGATGACAATCACAATTACTATATATTGAAAGTACAAAGGAAAGAGAATAAATCACAATTACGTGATTAACAAAATAGAAGGGATACGATTTGATTGAATCGTATCCTAATAGTAACAACCACTTCAAACGAACTTAAAGTCCACACCATTATTAACAGACCGAGTCACCAACACCGTCTCAATTGTTGTTACACCACAAAAAAATCTCATTTATTTCAATTTTTGTCAAAGAAATTAGTGATATGTGTGTGTGTACTCAAGTATATTTGGGGACGGGGCTTTTGCGAAATAAAGTTCGAACTTCGAAGTGGTTAACCTATATTTTTAACGTGCAGTATAGTTTACATATAACCGAATAAAAATATAAGTATTGGTAGGCTACAATTGCTAAAAAAAAGGAGTTTCTCTCTGTTCAAAATGTCTAGACTATACTACAAAATAATATAATAATTTATTGATTGGAGAAAATAAGACGGCCTTGGAGTGTGATACACTTTACACGCGCTAAGGAATACGTGCAAGCAAATATTTTAACAAGTTAAACGTCGCACACTTGCGCAAGGCTCCAATGTTAACGAAACCCAATTGTTTGTGTTTGTCTTTCTCTTAGAGCGATAAATCTAATTACAAATTTCTATAAATAAATTACATTTTTGTTCCAATGAGTTTGCATATAATTAATTTCGTAAGTTCCTTTTTTTGGAACTACCAGTGTTTATACTAAAAAAACAAAAAAAACTACCAGTGTTATATTGGAAATTGATATTTTTACTAATAAGCTGACAAAAATATATAATCTTCCGGCCGTGACGTCAGTCTTTTTCTCTTTTTACAAATTCATTTTTGTTCCTAGTCTTTTCTCACATTTATATATGACGTGGACCAACCGCCCAGCACATAGGGTATGGGCCCACTTATGTCTTGAATTACGTATTTTACTCTCTCCCATGCTATTACCTCGAATTTGTTTGTTTGATCCCATAGAACAAATATCATGTGTGTACGCTTTATACATTTTACCTATGTTTGAATTATTCAACACTCATATTTGGATTGGAAAACCAGAGTTGGAATTTTTTTGACAATCTTGTTATAATTAAATCTTTTTAACAAAATTCTTCTACGTGTTTGCAAATACCATAAAAATACTAAGCTTATGTAATAAATAATTTGTCCATGCAGGATGCAGCCAAACCAAATAAAAATATTGGGTCTAATTAATTAATAAGTATGTAATTGAAGTTTTCTTTGTAGTTATTTTATTTTATTTTTGATGTATTGATTTGAATCATCAAATTTTTTTTAAATAACTTCTAAGTAACTTTCAGTATCTGTCTGTCAACAATTCAACATGGTGATGTCATTTCCAATAATGTGCTTCTTGATTTGTGTATTTACCTTGGCAACCTAAGGAAGGAATTTAATAAAACAAACAAAAACCAAAAGATAGCTATGAGTCTTTTTGAATAATACAAAACAAAAAACAAATACAAAAGAAGGAATTATATCTCTTCTTGGCTGTTTAGTCATTTTTTGAAAAATTTATAAAATTTTTAGCACTTTTTAAACTTAATTTAGAAACTAACATTTATTGTACTATAAACGTGTTGACTTTTCAATCGTATTCAGGTACAGTACACTGATCAATTAGAAACAGGGGCAAAATCTTCATTTGACACATAAATAGACAAAAAAAATAAAAAGTGCCAATTTTGTAAGAAACTTTGAAAAAGTGATTAGAGATGCAATTATCTCAATTATATACAGTAGAAAAAGATGTTTCCTTTTTATTTTTTTAAAAGAGTATATCAAAAGTATTCTTTCTAGGAATTTTGTTTATTTCACTGAATATTCGCACTATTTATCACATAATTTAGTTTTTATTAAATTTTTAACACTTTTTAAAAATTTGTTAACAACTTTTTAACACTTTCATATGTCAAAAGATTATTTTATCTCTCCTCTTACTTTAAGGTGTACAGTACACAAACATCAACGCCATACTAAAGCTAGAGGTGGAACTATTATCTGAGATCCGAGATCCGATCCAAACTCCGTTCCAAAAATCCTGATATCCGAGGGGGGTCGGGTCCTGATCCGAATAGTAAAATCTCGGATCCGTCAAAATGGATATGAATAGTAAAAATATAAGATCCGGATATCTGGATTCATAACCTTTAAATATATTAAAAATAATATTTTAATATATTAAGATATATATATATATATATATAAAATAATGAAAAGTAAATTATATT